>VZRJ01002578.1:69415-96404 GCA_013397565.1 Ptilonorhynchus violaceus | reverse complement strand
AGAAAAAGAAAAAGAAAAAGAAAAAGAAAAAGAAAAAGAAAAAGAAAAAGAAAAAGAAAAAGAAAAAGAAAAAGAAAAAGAAAAAGAAAGAAAAATAAAAGAAAAAGAAGAAAGAAAGGAAGAAAGAAAGGAGGAAAGAAAGAAAGGAGGAAAGAAAGAAGGAAAGAAAGAAGGAAAGAAAGAAGGAAAGAAAGAAAGAAGGAAAGAAAGAAGGAAAGAAAGAAAGAAAGAAAGAAAGAAAGAAAGAAAGAAAGAAAGAGAAAAAGAAAGAAAGAAAGAAAGAAAGAAAGAAAGAAAGAAAGAAAGAAAGAAAGAAAGAAAGAAAGAAAGAAAAAAAGAAAGAGAGAAAGTGTTGAAAAAAGTTTGTATTAAGAAAGGAAGAGTCTTGTATGACAAAACATCAGTGCATATAGTCAATTTGACAGACTTGAAAGCTACTGGAAAATGGTAAAGCATTATTGTTGTTTCCACACTTAGACAGAATGAAGCCCTCTCCTGATGGAGAATTAAGACATCCTCTAGCTCATGTGGTGCTTAAACAGCAACTGCCACCAACTGGACTACAGGGATGCTCCATGCTGAAATACTGTCACCTGGGGCTTCATTCTGAGCCAGGGAACTGCTGTTTCTGTAACAGCAGGGCATGAAGGTATTTCTAGTGGCATCAGCTACAGCTTTGCTCCAACATAGAAAAATTGACTATGCTAACTCTAATATACTCAGATGACAAACAGTTTGTTCTCTTTCTTGTTGTAGGTACTTAGGAGACAGAGAAAGCATTGTGTACACACAGCACGATCACTTAGTCTGGAGAAATGCTATTGTTCTCACAAGCCTGAGAGTGCTTAGGGAACTGTGTTTGTATTTGTGCACCCTTTGTACCCACACAACATTTCCTGCTTTTGCAATGTAGCAGAAGTATGGGGAAGTATTGTGAACTTCGTACACATTACCTCCAAAGTCAAAAATATTCCTATTATAAAAAGGGGAGAGGGCAAAAAGAGGATAAACTTGTAAATTATGTTCTCAAAACAAGTTATGTTTTTCACAGAAAATGTTACCAATAATTTGGGAGTGGAATGTATTGAAATGAAAGATAGATGGCTAACCTCCTCCTTCCCACTCCTTGCTCCCTCTCCATCCAGCAAACAGATAGGGCAACTTTCCATGACTCAACCAGGAACTCAAAGGATCATGCATAGCATCACAGTACATAGAGGTATTTTTTCATTTCATTTTCTCCAGACTCTTTTATTCCCCTACTTGTCAATATGGGGAATGGGAGAGGAGAAGTTAGTCTTGCAGCAATAAAAATGCATCACGTATCAAATAATCACTGGTCATGGTATAAAGCTGAGAACAAGGGAGGTACCTGAAGGAAAAGGTCGGTAAATGCCTGTACCAGAGACGACGCTATGTTTCCTAGAAGAAAACTAAGAAGGATGAAGATTTGTTTGATGGCATGTGTGGAAGGGAGCCCTTCGCTGTCCCAGGGAGGCAGCGCCCTGTAGGACCGCACAGCCTCCCGGGGCGTCGGAGCACGGGAGAACAGCCAGAGCACCACCCGGAGGGCAGCTCCTGTTAGTACAGCAGAGACGGCAAAATTGAGCCTTCCGTGCTTTTTTCCTCCCCTCACATTATTTTTATATCCAGCCACACAACTCTCAGCTTAAAACTAAAATAGATGATCTCACTGATGTTAGCCATGCAAGTTTTAAGAGTGTGAGTGTTCTCTTGTGCTTACTTGTAAAATTGGAACACTTGCCTTTCCAGGGTTTGTTCCTTCTTCCAGTCTGATGCCTTTTCTTCAAGTTAGAGGGAATCACTGGGCCCTTTAAAATATTTTTTTTCTTTAGGAGAATTAACATCTTTACCCATTTTATAGACTTTCAACGTTAAAGAGGGTAGTTCACTAAAAGCTAATTCTGAAATCAGTCCTTTTTTTTTTTTTTTGCTGCCCCTAGGTATCTTGTCAGACCTTATGTGCTGGAAACAGAGATATGTGCTCCAAGAGCATGAGGAGGCTTCTCTCTGTCCCAGCTACCCGTGGGGAGGACAAGCAGCAAAGCCACCTACATACCAGTTCAACACAGAGGAAACAGAAGGAGCACAGATTTTCTCCTCTATGCGATAACTCCTATACTGTTTGAAAACAATAACAATGAGTCAAGTAAGTTACCTGGTATTATAATGTTGTCTCTTGAAATACAAATTTTAATATGTCGTCGACCTATGGTGTGCTAGGCATTACTCAGCTGCATACAGAACACCGTTAGAAACATCACTGCTGCTACTTCTAGTTAATATTGGTAATGTGCTCTTACACAGAGCTACTGTTTCCAGACGTCTCTAACAGGATGTAGCAGGAATACGAGACATCCTAAGATGTTCCTTACAAATCATCATAAGATTTGGAGAGTTCTTAATTTCAGGCCAGGTAGAAAACACAAGGGGTAAAGCACAGAGGTCATAAAAGCCCAGCATTGCAATAAACTGCACTTGCATGAAGCCCATTGATATCCCGAGGCAGGCAGCGCGTCTGCTGCCCCGCTAGGATGGGACCAAGCCTAACTGTGCCTGCGACCCCGTTTCCTGTGTCTCTACAGCACAGCACTGTCTTGGGACTCTTCAGTTAGTGACCTAATGAAATATATATACTCTTTGCATTTCAGCTGTGGTTTGGTGATCGCCTTTGTTACTTGCACGTATCAATTCACATGGAAGTACAGCTGTTTTATTTATATCTCACATTTACCTTGACAAGAATATGTAAGTTGTCCTTTAAAATACCTGATCTGAAGTTTTCTTGATCTGAGCTATACTTTGAGTTTACAGGGTTTCTTTTAATCCAGTCTGATATATAAACATATTATAACAAAATGTATTTTCCTCCTGAGTCCAAGCAATGCAATCCTTTGGGTAGTTTGTAATAAGTCATTTTCGACAGGTGTGAAACTATGAACGAAGGTAACATTGGGGCCAAGGCAGAGAAGCCATTTTCTAAAAATACCTTTGTGTAAATGTATTACTTGTCTTAGCATGGAATTTATTTTAAAACAAATAACCAATGGAAGAATAAGTAATACAAACTCCTGATGGTGATTACGTAAAGATCACACTTCTTTTAACATTTTTTCCCCTATAAAAATAGCCTTTTAGAAGCCTTATGGGAAAAAGTCCTGAACTGTGTATCTTTATGGACTGGATTTGGGCATCAGCTTTGCTTTAACAGAAGTAAAGAGCTGCTCACCTGTTGTACTTGCTTGGCACCTACACAGCTAGGGTAGTTTATGCCTGGCAATCTTAGCAGTATTGTAAAATACAATAGCTTTGTCCCAAGTCAGTGATGCATTTTATGAAGGGCTGCTGGTCACTGGTGAACTCTCTTGAGAAAGCAGACCTAACACACTGAAAAAGGCTCAGTCTTCCTGAGCTATTATTTTTGGTAGCAAATTTTAAAAGCATGTAAAACTTTGGTTCACATACAGAGTTCTTGCATTCTGTAGTCGTAATGCACTCCTGTCTTGGAGAAATTACACTTTCCCCTTCTTTTTACTGCCTTTATCTGCCATTTTATTCCTATCTTTGGTTGAAGAATCATTTGACTTCTATTTTAAGCACAGATCTTTTGAAAGATCCCTGTAAGCCCAGTAGGTCCTAGAAAGTAAGTTTCTGCAGATGCAAGATGTAGACAATCAGCTGGAGATTGGCTGCCTTTGCCTGTCACAAGCAATAGCACTGGTGAGTTTTCATGTTAGGCATTGCTTTTCCCAGCACCCCACATTGACTTGATCTGTCTCAACAATTACAATCATCTACTAACATGACATTTTTAAAAATTAAACCTTCTCTAGATCATCCATCTTGCAGAACACACCTGGTGCCGGTAGCTCGGAGTGCAAGCTGCAGGTTGTGCCCTGGCTAGTGGGCAATGGCTGGAGTCCCAAACGACGAGCTGTGAAGGAGCACTGACCTTCTGCCTAACACAGGGCACAGTCCTGCAACACCAGCCTCCACCAGAGCCTCTGTAGGACTCAAAGAACAGTGAGAAGACCCCAGACTAAATAAAACCATTGCACCAAGAGGCAGATGCAAAGCGTGAAGTGTGTGTGAAGAGCGGGTGCAATGACTGCAAGAGTACAAAAGCCCAGGGATTCCTTTATTCAGGGTACCTCCCTGGGGCACCCAGATTGTGCTTTTACTATGTTGCTTCTCCACAATTAATTACTTAGAGGAACCAAAGGTCTGAAATCCTGCAACCCCACGTCGAGGTGGGAACAGAAATTTGTCTGCCAGTGGGGGTGTGAGGTGTGTAGAGAGTCAAACAGGGCACCCATCGGTTCACTGGAGCCGCCCGCTGTGAAGGGGCTTTGGTCTCAGCAGTTAAAATGTTGGACGGTGTGACTCTGACTCCCAGAGTGACATCTGAATGATCATACAAGAAAATGTCTTTAGCAAGCAGAACATGTCTGCACCGTCAGTATTTGAAACCTCGTTTTGAATGCAACTAAATCAAAACCAGTTCAGCCAATAAGGAAAGATGCTCTGCTGGATCTCATATTCACTGCAACTAGGGGCTTTTTGGGAACATGAGGGAGTCATGAATGACTGTTTTAAGATCACTGTTTGATCGAGTGTTTCAAGATCAGCCTTGGCTGCAGTGACGATGAGATTGTGGAGCTTAGGCTCCTGAGGGCAGTGAGGAGAGTAAAAGGCAAGGTCATAACCCTAGACTTCAGAAGAGCATCTTCTGCTTGGAAGAGGCACATGGGATGAGTCCCTGGAGGGAAGACAGGCTCAAGATAGCTGGTTAATATTCAAGGTTGCCTCCTCCAAGCTTAACAGGAGCACCTTCATCAAAGTCTAGGCAAAAATGCCAGGAGGCCTGCATGAATGACCATGGAGCTTCTGGCCGAACTCAAACAGTAAAAGGAAGCATGGTGGAAACAAAGACACATAAACTTAGAGGAATACAGAAACACTGTCGAAACATCCAAGGAGGGAATTAGGAAACCAAAAGCCCAAGTAGACTTTAATGCAGCGAGGATGTCAAAGACAAGAAGGGTAGGTACATATAATAAGTATATAAGTATACACGTGATGAAAGGAAGAGTAGCAAAAGTGTGGGCCCATTGCTCAAAGGGACCTGTTTATGCAGGACACGGAAAAGGCTGAATTACTGAATGATGCTTAGGGTTTACAAGAGATGATGGCCTTCAGTGTTCTCAAGTTTCAGAGACTGTGGGGGAAGTCTGGAGCAAGGGGGATGTACCGCTTTTTGGAAGAGAATCGCATGAGGTAATACCTAACTAAACTGGGCTTACAGAAGCCCATGTGCCATGATGCATAAGCACCCCCGAGTGCCAAGGGAACAGGCAGATGTCCTCGTGAGACCAATCCCAATAATCCTTGACCATGGCAACTAGAGGTGTCTGATGACTGAAAACTGGAAGAGCTGAGACTGTTCAGCCTGGAGAAAAGAAAGCTGAAGGGGAATCTCAGCAATGGGTATGAAGATCCCAAGGGAGGGTATAAAGAAGATGGAGCCAGGCTCAGTGATGCTCAGTGACAGGCCGAAAGGCAATGACAACCTGAAACACAGAAGGGTCCTTCTGAACATCAGGAAACACTTTTACACTGTGAGGGTGACTAATCACTGGCACAGATCGCTCAGGGGGGTTATGGAGTCTCTATCCTTGGAGATATTAAAAAGCCAGCTGGACATGATCCAGAGCAACAGTTTCTAGCTGGCCCTTCTTGAGCAGTGCTGGACCAGATGACCTCAAGAGATCCCTTCCAGTGTCACCCTGTCTGTGATTCTCTGATAATGTGAAATACAATGCATAGGTTTGAATTTCCTCCTGACCTACTTAAATGATTTTGGATACCAAAATAGGACTCATTGTTCCCATGAGACCGTGCTTCCCATCCAGCCTGAAAAGGCAGAAAGGACTTTTTCAGGCTCTGTTGGTACTTCTGCTTCTTGGCTAAAACAAGAAAGCACCGTGAGTGACATGACTGATAATAAAAAGTCAAAATTAAGAAATACAGAGAAATATTAGCACACAAATGCAGATCCAAATAATACTAAGCTGCAAACTTTTATGGATTTGTGTCTTAACCAAAGCAGCACGTAATTCCCAGTACAAAATCGCCTGAGCCATGAAGACACAGTGCTTCCCTGAGAAAAGTGGTGAAGCAGATGTTTAGCATCATGTTTAGCTTTTTGAAGGTGGTACGAGGACTTCTGTGGTTTGCACTCTACAATGTAAAATACATTTGTATACTACCAGAGGATTTGTAATTGAAAACTGCACAGAGGAATAAACTATCAAATAAGAAATACTGTTGAGCTCATGAGGGTTAATGGTAGTACAAAGTCTCATATTAATTTAATAGCAGTTATAACTTAAAGAATGGTTTGAACATTTTAAAGCAGAAAGGCTGGCTACTTCAGCACGTGATCCCTGTGGGTCCCTTTCAGTTCAGAATATTCTTTACCTCCTTTGCTGAGCTATTGTGTTTATACAGTATTAGCACTTAATGCTCATATTAGCACAAATGAATTCTTCAGCACAATGCCTGATGATTAATATGTTAAAAATAGTGCCACACAAGGGAGAATTTAATTGTCAAGCAGTAAATAGGATTACCACCTTTTCATTTACAGATTTGTTTAGGGAAAAGCAACTAATTTTCCTTACTCTATATTTACAGCTTTCATGAGTCAAAATTTATTTGGAATGTATTACTGAGCATATTTCTTTATTTTTCCTTATTTTGCTTATTCAGATTAGATGTAAGCAAGTATAAAACTTTTCCCTAGATAAGATATCACAGAAATCATTAAGATCAGCAAGCTCCTTAAACATGTCTTTTCTGGCTACATTAAGATGCTAGCATGAAGTGATGTCAATTAAATTCCATTTTTACTTGATATGTGTGGCTAGCTGTGAGATAAGGACTCAGTAAGAAACGTGAAGAAACTTTATATTCACCTCCATGTACAGAGGTTACTTTTTGGTCAGCATTGGTTGCTCTTTCTGTAAAACTCAGTAGCTGCATGAATGATATTAGAACATGTTGAGTTTTGAAAAAATGACTGAGGTCTCCAGTCACAGTGTTTTGAAATAGTTCACATTCGTGATGAAGAACTGGCCGTTTGAAAAAGGCAATGCATAATCTTCCACAAACTAAACAGAAAAAATCATTCACTTCCTCCCATATTTTCTCTGTGTCCTCTTCTCTCCAGATATAAACTACAATTTAAATACAGAAGCAACATCACACTGAGAATTTTTTCCCAGGGAACTCCTTCTTTCAATAGGTAGTAAGCATACCTACAGAAGTAACCTATTAGGAAAATGCTGTTATTTAATATTGTATAGTACAGAGTTATTCTTTGTGACATTTTGATAGATACTAATGATATGTTGTGCTTGCTTCACACTAGTGATATTTTAACACCGAAGAAAAAAGGGTAATAGAAATATTTATCACACTTGCTAAACATGTATCCTGCTCTTTGCTCAAAGATCTCAAGCTGTGGATGAAGTAGAAGGGCATGCAGGTAGCAGATGGACTATTTCCTGAAACTGCCAGGGTGCCCAAAGAAAGAAAAGCGTGGGCCATTCCTCCTTAACTACCCATGTCACAGGGACAGCCACGTTGCAGCCCCCGCAGGGGGTGGGCTGGCAACTGCTCCAGCTCATCTTCAGTGCTCCTTGGATACTTCTGGCCATCTAACCCAGCTAAAAACTGCATTGGCTGTGAACCTCCCCCTTTTCTTTCAGAAATTATTTTCTCATATTGTCTGACTGAATGTGTTGTTCTTACAAGCCTGCAAAAGATTCACTCTGTGTCTTACTAGGAGAATTAAGGTGGGATGTAAAAATCTTCTCTAACCCACTGGTGGTTAGAAGCATCCCTGAAACTCAACCAGTGATCATTAGGAAAGCAGACCTACAGGAAGCCCAAACAGTGTTAGTTTTGTTTGTTCTAAAGCCAGTGAAATAGTTTGGTTTTCTGATCAATTTCAGACTTTGAGCACAATCTAGGAGAATGCTAAATAAACTAGCAAGCATGGGATCCAGAACTACTGCTGAAGTTTAATAATATTCGCATGAAAATTCACCAGAAACTGACAACTTACCACCATACATTTGCATTTTTATTTTATTCACCTTTTTCCATATTCACAGCTTTATCAGAGATTAATAAAATTACCCAGTTCCTACTTTACCTCTCTTCACAAAAATACTGCATATGCCATTTCAAAAGAAACTGCGAAAAAAAGCTTATGCCAATTTCCTTTCCTTCCTTGAGATGGTCTTGAAAACCCATCTGTTCTGGGAAGTGCTCCACCTGTGAGCCTCCCTGGCTTGTGCTCTATTTGCTTATGTGCCTTAAATTGGAAGTTCTTTGCCAGTAGGTGTGCTAAACACTCATTATGCTACCTTTACTGGAGACGGCTGTGTTTACACTAATAGCACCACTGGTTCTGTATTGTTCTGTGTCAGAGAGAAGAAAGAAACGTGCTGTGAAACTGCCAAACAGCCTACCATGAGTCTTGTAATATGGCTTTCCAACAGTCAAATTGCAGCAATCATGTTCATGCAATGACAGTAATGAACAGCAGTCATGACACCAGCAACGGTAATGACAGTATCTGAGGTTATTTTTTCTTTTCCTGTAGCAGAAAGCAGTTAATTTGGCAGTTTCTTACTGAGCATTTTCTGTTTCAGTTATCCCCACATTTTACTTAGGCAGAGTAATGGTGTAACTGCACTGCTTTGCTCAACACATGAGGTAGTTTAGTGATTAGAAAACAGGGAGAAAAGTCACAAGGGACTAAGTCCTGTGATTGTAGGAGTCAAAGAAAAAAGCTCTACTGGTTTTAATGGGGAAGGATAAAGTCTGGGAAATGCAACCCACAACTCTAAAACAAATTGATTAATACTAGACATTAGGCTGTTTCTTCTCAGACCTCCCTGCCTTTTATACATCAGAATTATCATCAGCAATGTGACAGGGGAAAATGTCAAGCCTTTTACTTTGATTGTAAAGTTGGAATTTTTTTTTTACATGATTAGGACTGCTTACTATAATCTGTATGGTATTGCAGTGGTTTGGTTATAGCTTTGATCGTGGCATCAT
The DNA here is from genome assembly GCA_013397565.1 of Ptilonorhynchus violaceus. Taxonomy (NCBI): domain Eukaryota; kingdom Metazoa; phylum Chordata; class Aves; order Passeriformes; family Ptilonorhynchidae; genus Ptilonorhynchus; species Ptilonorhynchus violaceus. The sequence continues at coordinate 87,248 of VZRJ01002578.1, read as the reverse complement.
CTAATGAAACATTATACCTTATTTGACTATGTCTCCAATGGCACACATGAAAAGGAACAGCAAACCTGAGATTGCAGGAGAGTCTTAACAGAGATATTATCCAATGTTTAAACAAAATAAGTAATTAAATACAACATTTTAAACAATGGAACCATTCCGTCTCAAAGCGTGAAGCAGATTCCTGTGGGACATACCCAAAGCATATATTCCATGTGTGGAAGTGGGTAAAGAACATAGCTGTTCACAAGAGAGATCAAAATTATTATGGCAGTTATCTAATCAGACCTCCCATTAGATAAGGCAAACAATTTTACTCTTTGATAACTACATAAAATCCTTAATTACAGAGTTGCAGTAGACAATCCAGTGCAATTGCAAAACACCTTGCAGCAGCAAGACACCTCTCTCTTGACATCAAGTAAGAAAGCTGTAAGAGTCTTACTGCTGCATAAACCTGATAAGAATAGTACTTGATGATTCCCAACATGTCATTTAACCTTTGGATGACAACTGCCTGCTTCAGACAACAGGATATATCCTCTGCAAGAAAAAAGGATAGCTGTGCACCATGTTCTTGGAATGGGTTAGAAACTGAAAGGATTATAAATCCTTTACAGATTGCAAATCAACTGGATTATCTTTTCATAAATCCTGGCATGTTCCATCTGTTTCCATCTTGCCACTGAGGCTCTTGGTGACCACACAGTTGCTGCTAGTATAGCAGTACCACTTGAAAAACACACTTTTCTACAACTGTACTCGTCCCCCCCGTATTAATCAAGGCTTGCCTGCACAAGGTACAAGCTTATGCCCCTTGTGCTACTCGTAGACATAAACTTTTTCTGCTTGTCTTTTTATCTGCCAAAGCCTCATGTCTTCAGAAGCAGTAACAGCTTGGACTCAACATCACATTGATCTGCCTCTTTAAAGCTTTGCCTGAGTGCTGCCCACTAGAACTGGGGTGTGGGCTTTTGAGCAGCCCCTTTTGCAGCCTCTAGAGCAGGCTGTGTTGCCCAGCCCAGGTGCTGTTTTAGCAGTACTGGGTACATACAGTCACAGGTTCACATGCTTCCCTGCCAGCCTTCTTGTTCCCAGGAAGAACAATCCTCTGAGAACACATAGGTGTCCTAATTTCTCCCTCAGCTCATTTCTCCTGCCCACTTCTCCTCTGTACATCTTTGTACAGTGCCACATAAGACAGAAGTGTTGTGAGGATTTTGCATAGCCTATGCATCCCAGGGGAACATCTGCTGTTCTGCTTGTGGGTCTTCTGTGCACACCTGTGCACATGCAGAATTTCCTATGCAACTTATTCCTACAACTTTCTGAACAAATCTCATTCCTAAGCACTCAGGNAACCAACAACAAAACCCCACCCATCTCAGGCACCCAAGCACTGCAAAATGAAATTAATCACTGCTTTGAAAGTTTCAGCCTTTCTCTCTCGTAAACAGCTGCAACACCAACACTACCAAAAGATTCACTCCCAAATAACACAAAGCAGTTTCTGTGTGCTAAAGGGAGAGCTGCTCACAAGAGCAGTGCCATGGCAACTGGAGGTCTGCCACCTCCTATAAAGCCAGGAGATGAGACAGGGAGGGAGGCCATCCTGATGGGACTCTGCAGAGGACCAGGAGAAGCAACAGCACCTGGGAACATCTGTGCAGGACCATGACACTTGCAGCCATGCATCTGATGGTCCCACTGTCCATGGGACTCTGCTTTAGACAAAACTACAGAATCACTGTCTTCATATCTGAGCAGTTGTGATTGCTATGGGGACTATGATAATAATCATGCTATGTTTTGACTTTAAACTGGATGTTTAAGGAGCACATTTAGAAATTCTGAAGTTCACATCTTACCACACAGAATTTAGCTTGATGGCCTCATAAGAAGTCCCTCTGTGTTCAGGTAGCCAGACTACCTGAGTGTTATTTCAGAAATGTTGCCTGCAAACAGATGAATACTTCAAAATTATCAAAAACTATGCCATTCTACCACTCTACACTTTACCCATCACAGCCTCTGGTGAGTAGTTGCCCCCAATGACTGGGACAATAGTCTTTTGCTTTTCCAGACAACATAAGGTTATGCTTATATTGAAAGTGGATTTTTCCTCTGCTCATTTCCCTCACATGCTTAATTTTTGTGTTAGGAAAATGATGCTCTCCTCTCTGCCAAAGCTTTGCTGTCCCAGTAATGCTGCTAGTCTCCCTTGTGATTTTCAGTTCCCTACTTATTAGTGTTTGAAAATTTGGGGATTCATTGGAAAACGTGTTAAACAAGATGTTTCAGGAACACTATCTACTCTGTGCCAATTACACTTGCTCAGCATTTGGGAAATGTAATATGGCATTGGATACCTTGAAATTTTTATCCAAGACTGCGGAGGAAAGAAATATAAACTCTGAGTATCTCAAAGCTGCCTTGATTTTCATAAATATTTTCTGTTTTCCCAAAGCAGGTAAGTTTCTCCAGGTACACCCATGCAGCTTTGCAAAGAAGGGTTTAAAGGCCACCTCAACAAAACTTGTACTTTTCATAATCTTCTTTCATGCAGCTCCTTCCCCAAGAAGGAAAAGAGAAGAAAAAAAGACACAAGTTACAGCCCAGAGTTGTTACCTTGGATACCAAAATACTGTGGTTTATAAGCTGTATCATTAAAATCATGATAATTTCAGCCTCTTTTCATCGCTTTCGCATTTCCCCAAGTTATGAACCTGAGATTATGTGTTTATCTCAAAGTGCAGCAGAGAAATACCATTCTGATTAAAAAACCACCAGTTTGAGATGAGTTCATTTTGTTTATAATGATAAGCAGAAGGAAAAAGAAGTTTTTGAAGTTCTGTCCTCTGATGTGACATATAACCTCCCTTTACTGGGAGTGCCATGAGTTTATCAAACCGTAAAATCTGACCTTTGCCTCTCCGAAGAATCAATCTCAAAATCCATTGTTTTGCCATGTTCTCCCCAGGAGAGTCTGTACAATGCTGTAAAATGACATTGTTCTGTAGATCTGAAAACAGGACTTACAGTCACACATGCACACCACCATGAACACCTGCCAGTGATAACAACTCGTTCATTCGGAAAAAAGAAAGAAAAAACAAAAAGAGGTGAAACTATGGAAAAATATTTCCCACATCCTTCAGAGTTTAGCAGAGAAATAGGTTTTTAAACTGGATTTGAACTTTTCCTAGGTTTTAAAGGGAGAGCAGGTCTTTGAGCTGGGGATTCTGGGAGATCTCCCTTGCTGTTAAAGTGCAGTCAGAATGAAACTCCCCCTGTATGAGGGAGGACATAGCATCGGTACCGCTAAAATTCTGGCTAATTATATAATCATACAGCTCTTACATGCAGACAAGTCTTGTACTGAATCAAAGTACAAGTTTACATGTACAAGATAAGAGGGTTCAAGCCTTTAATCAGAGTACTGGCAGCCATCGTTCATGCTTTTCTACTTCCTTTTCAATTTTCTTAACTTGTTTGCACCTCTAGCTACTGTGTTTGTCATATGTGAGGTTTAGGCATTCAGAAGTAAAGGTTTTTTTTCATTTGTCATGTTAATTTGAACTTAATAATATCTGCCAAGTTATAGAGATATGAAAAAGTGGCCTGAAATAGTCCCAGCTTCTCTGCAGCTGAGAAGTTGTGGGATAGTTAGTTACATCATGCCATGGATAACAAGGACAGCAATACACTGCTTCTACATTTTATTTTTCTCCTATCAAGGCACCTGCACTTCTTTCTTTTTCTGTCTTCCAGTGTTTTCTTCTAGTTCCATTTTAACTTTTCGTACTTCTATTTTTTTCTCATATTTGCCTAACCTCTCCTGTTAAATTCCCTTTTGTTTATAACATAGTTCTGTCTAATATTTATGGTCAGTACTATAAAATGTGGGTTAATAATGCAACAGAATAAAACTGAGACAAGACAGATGGCTACTTTCATGCCGTTTTAAATAACTACAAAAAACTCTTCAATTTTCTAATTCTTTCTGTAAGATAAAGCAGCAATAAAAGAAAAAAATGTGTATACAGTTTTAAATATGCCTAAGGAAGGTGCTTGTCAAAGGATTTGTCATGTGTTGAGTGAGCTTTGTAGGTGGTCTGGGGGTCAAATTTTACATGTGACCAGCAGATAGGTGATGGGAGCACATGACAGGGAACTGGACTTCTTATGGAATAGATGAGTGGCCTGAGCTCACTTCTTTAGGCCCTTTAAAGGGTTAGAGACTTGAATGGCTCTCTAAAGCTAAACACTTAATGAAGAGCAGATGTAGCCCATCTTTCTTCCCAAAAGATTGTTTAGACTATTCGTGCAGATGAGGACTTCGGCAAAAGTAAACTTGTTGGGAAGGAGGTTGCTGAAGAGAGTTGACTAAGAGTCTTTTTTAGTTGTTGTGATACTGCATGTGACTCCACTGCAGAAGTGATTATTTCTTTACAATTTCCTTTAAAAAGTGAGAGTGCATTTAGCCTGCAGAGAAATCAAATTTCTGCAAGAACGGTTGCTGCAGCTAGTAAGTTCTTAAGGTGTTTACTGCTTGCCATGTGTGCTTTATCACCTCTGCACTTGTAGAGCCAATACGGGGATGATGTTGTTTCTAACCTTTCCAACTATACTTAGATGACATTTGAACAATTTGAGTGTTCACATAAAGGCTGTTTCCCAAAAGTGGCTACTGATGTTAAATTATTTAGAAAGAACAGTTGCAAGCATTATTCTGCTCCTTCGGTTGTGCAGCCTAAGCCTTATTAGCTATTGCTTAATTAAAAATTATTCTGCACAAACTAAAGACTATAGCACTGTTTGCATATATTCTCAGGGCTTTCTCAGGGCTAAATCCATATGTGTAAACTGCTTCATGTTTGTGTATGTGGTCTTTCCTTCACCTAACTTTAAAGAGACTCTCCCCAACATACACACATCCCTTTTCACCTGGAATTCTCTTGACCTCTTCCCTCTTAACACCAATGATCAGAAATCTTGGGAATGAGGTCATGGGTTTAGCAACGGGATTTAATTTCTTTCTAGCTCAGTAGTTGAAAAGCATTCCCAAATAAATAACAGCTTTTGATTACTATGTGAATAAATGCTAGTTGTGCTTATTCTGATTCTTCCTGTTATGATACTGTATGACAAATTCCTAGTCCCTTGTTCAGTTTAAATTATCAATTCACTACTTGGAAGAATTAAATCCTTCTGGGTGATACCTCTATGGCAGGGGCATACTGGTACACAGTACTCTGACTATTTAACATGTCATTTTTGCCTGAATAAATAAAAAATTCCTCTTCTTGCTGTGTTAAGCCAGTAGGTACATTCAGTTCTAAACACCAAATAACAACAATTTTAATTCAGCATTTTTTTCTGAAATTGTATCAAATGGAAACTTAGTGGGTGATTAAACTGCAATCTTATAAGTTTAGCTGTCAGACTTATTTGATGACTAATATCACTCACAGAAGAGGATCGGGGAATGGAGAAAAATAAATGTACAGATTATAGTAATCAGTGCCCTTATTTCTGTATCCAAGACTTTCAGCTGTGATGAACTGTAATAAGGATATATGTTGGATTTTACATTTGAGTCTCTGGTTTGGCTTAAAGACACAAAAAACCCCTTGGGCAAGGTACTCAGCTACTAACAACAACAGAAATCTAGATCTAAATTATCATAACTTATATTTGCTACATTTATATTATGGTTTTGGTGTTTTCACTGAACTCCATTTTCTTTTGCGTTTGATCCTACCAAAATAATTGAGGCTTTTGCTATCAATTTTAACAGTGGAAGGACCAAATCCTTAGTGGCCTGAAAAACCCAGCGGGAGAAAAATAAACTTTTCAATCCCCTCAGATCTCTATTTTTTATAGTTATTTCTGTTTTGCAATAAATGCTGTTACACATAAGATTGTTCCAGTCACAATCCCTTAGACATTCGGTGAAAAACTTGAAAGACACCGATTTGGTTGAGCCAGACTCTGGAAGAATTTGTCAGTCTGCCAAAAGGGAACTGTCACCAAAAGCAATCTTCCCACCAAATTGCTGATTCAAATGTGTCAGGTTGCACTGTGGGTATGATACAGTAATATTTTTATTTAACATTGTAATGCAATTCAATCACAGTTTGAAGAAGGGAGTTTTACAAATTATTGTAGTAATTTCATAGTTACTGTGAAAGTGAAATCACAGAATGGGTCATGCTGGAAGGGACCACATTGGGTCGTCTGATCCAACCTCCCTGCTCAAGCAGGGTCATCTCAGAGCAGATTGCACAGGATTGTGTCCAGCCAGTTCTTGAATCTCTCCAGTGAAGGAGACTCCACCACATCTCTGGGCAATCTGTGCCAGTTCTTGGTCACCTGCACACTAAAGAAGTTCTTCCTCATGTTCAGGTGAAACTTCCTGTGCATCCGTTTGTGCCCATTGCCTCTTGTCCTATTGCTCGGCACCACCGAGCAGAGCCTGGATCCATCCTCTTGACACCCTCCCTTCAGAGACTCACAGGCAGAGATGAGGTTCCCCCTCAGCCATCTCTTCTCTCCTGAGGGGGCTGAGGCTCAGCACCCTCAGCCTTTCCTCATAAGAGAGATGCTCCAGTCCTTTAATCCTGTTTTTAGCCCTCCACTGGACCCTCTCCAGGGGCTCCATGTCTCTCTCATACTGGGAAGCCCAGAACTGGTCTCAGCACTCCAGATGTGGCCTCACCAGGGCTGAGCAGAGGAACACGATCACGTCCCTCGACCTTCTGGCAATGCTCTTCCTAATGCACCCCAGGACACCATCGGCCTTCTTGGCCACAAGGGCACTGCTGGCTCATGGACAGCTTGTTGTCCACCAATAACTAATAACTAATAAAAAGGTCAAAGAAACAATCTAAAGCACTTAATATGTTGCTTGCTTTAGCAATTACTTTTGAAACACAAAATGATCATAAAGAAAAAAGGTTATGCCAACATTCTGATCCTGTGCCTATTTTTAATCTTCACTTGAGGGGTTACAGTAAGATTTTATTGACTTCCTGTGCTAATGGACTATCATTAAACTTACTAACACCAAGGAACAACTAGACTTAATCAAAAAAACTTCCTAAACGTATTTTTTGTGGGGCAGGATACTAACAAATTTAATATTTGCTACTAGATTTACTGTGGGAAAAATTGCATGATAACAAATACAGTTTATCCAACTTATTTTTGCCCCTTTCACTTCATAGGAATGAATATCAGCTTATTGACTGTCAAACATGAAACCACCATAGCAACATGGGCATTGCTACCTTAAGAAACATAAACTGAAATGATAATTTGGAATAATCTGAAGATATCTTTTAAGAAACTGATGGTATGGAACACACTGCAGCAAACTTGTAGATGACAAATAAGACTAGATTCCTGTTGCCTTTTGGCACTATAGAACTGAGACGAAAATGTGTCATCTCATCTCTGAAAAAAACCAAACAAACCAGACTTAGTATTTAAACGGTTAGCAATTTAAGGGGAAGTAAATTTGGAGTCTCAGTCCATGGGAACACTAACCTGAAAGAAGCGAACTAACTTACGACTTCAGAAAAAACCCCACCAACTCCATGTCGTCTTTTTCATTACCTGGCAAGCATCCTTCACCTAACACAGTGATAATAACTTACAAAATTAAAGACTGGATATAAAGTAATCAGTTTTCCTATGGATTTCAGCTGGGACAGTTGGATATACAATTTATTGATTAGATCACCACAACAGGAAAACATCTATTGTTAAGTATGTTAACTGCTGTCTAATGTTTTTCATTATTACAAGGTTAAGCAGCTCAAAAGTTCTCTACAGATCTGGGGACATGATCATCAATGCTGAAGAATCTAACCTAATACTAAGTATACCCCAAAAAGTTAAATGATCAGTTTGAATTCATTGTCCTGTTTGCATGAACACAAATCAGAGGAAGAGGATGATCTATACACCCAAAACAAACAAACAAACAATTGTAAGAGCTTTTTATGTGTATATAAAGATAGATAGAAAGATAGACAGATAGATAGATAGATAGAGCGATCGATCTTTACTACAGATTCAGCAGCTCTGTGTATGGAAAGCTGCACAGTGTTGAGCTTTAGGTCATGATGTTTCACTGCAGGGTCTCCTTGCCCAGGCAAGGAAGTTCTCTATTTGCATGAATTCAGATTTTACACAGTGCCAGGCTTTTAACAGTAGGAATTCTAAGAAAAATTTTGTAGGTCTTTTCTTAAGTGGAAGCTGACAAACCCTTTTAAATAGTAAAAGTAATAAGCATTTGGGCTTCTGATTATTTATATCACTTTGAGTGAGAAAGTGAGATACTGACAGGAAGTGTTTCCAAGTGCAAAGTTTGAAGAAGGAAGTCACCATGAAAAAGTCCTTGGATAGTTCCCGTTTAGTTGTTCATCACTGCTCCACCCCCATAGCCAATATGGTTTATGAAGTTTAAGTGAAATAAACAAACTTGGACGCCCTTAACCTAACAGAGAATTGAGTATTTTACAGAAGAAAAGTGGAACAGGTTCACCAGAGAGGTTATGAAGTCTCCCTCACTGGAGATATTCAAGAACAATCCTGTGCCGTGTGCTCTGGGATGACCCTGCTTGAGCACGGAGGTTGGACCAGATGTCCCCCCCGTGGTCCCTTTCAATATGATCCAGTCTGTGATTCTGTGAGAAGGCTAAAGGTGCAGGAAAGCATAATACTTAACTTTGAGAGATTATTTCTACAAATCACAACAAAACCTGAAATACCTGGTAACTGTTTATGGTTAAAACCAGCTCTCAAGTGAAAACTTTGGAGAATATAAGAATCAGCTGAAAAAGGAATGAACATTAAAGACAGCAAGAAGAATCAACACGTAAATAATTGCAAAACCTGAAATATTAATGATAAATATGAAAAAAAAACCCAGTGAGGTAAGTTTCTCAAGGTTTTATACTTCTTTAGAAGTATTTCTACTGATAATTAATTCTTCAGTGCTCTGTGCATGGGAGCAGTGGTGTGGTTTAGTTTCAAAGATTTTTCTTCTGTTTGCAGCAATTACAAAGATTAATCTATTTTCTATTTCATAAAAGCAGTTACAGTTTAAGAGAGAAACTTCAAGAGTCTACAGGCACATACACTGAAAAGCCCAACATTATCTCAGACTCACTAAACACAGGTAATACATTCACTGTGATTTATCCAAACAAGTGATACAGCTATGAGACCTGTACTTACATGTCATCTAAAATTAAAGTGTGCTTCTCCCTGTGCTTGTGCATTTTAGGGATCTGACTTCGCCCCACTGAAAAATAAAAATCTTTGGAACTAGTCAGGTAGAAAAGCTCTTTCATGAGTTTAGGCTTTAGCAATGTACTAGCAGCTCAGGAGCAAAGTTTGCATTGATCTTGATTATGCAGGATTACTGTAATTAATAATATTGGCTGTTTTATCATAAGGACAATCATATTCCTCCTAAATTATTATAAATATTGTGTGATGTATTCCTGCAGTCCCATGCCTGGCGTTAGTGCATATTTCTGTGAGAAGTCCACAGCGAGTTAGTGGGGCTGTATAAACGGATGGGAAATCAGCCATCTAGACGAGCACTGAAGGTCATCATATGTTAGCATGATGCAGAAAACGGCTCTTTCTTTGCTGACAGAACCCAGTGACAGTTAGTCACTTTGTTAGAAAAGAATTTCTGCAGTAAAATAATCTTGCTCTGAGGTATGTATGGACACCTTAATTCTCATTTGGCTGAGAATGAGATCCCCTGTACTTACAGGATATACTGAGTAGAAAGGTGAAAATCTTAGCAAAAAGACATTAACTACCATAACCTAGCCAGTGGCAAGTGAGAACACTGTTATTTTAGTTCTGTCTAGCTGAAGAAGGTCTGACACCTCAAACACACCTATAGGTGAAAGAAACAGGGGTTTTATTCCTTACAGATCTTCTTAAAAATTATTTGTCTCCTACTGTCTTGGTTGCTCTTTTCTACTGATGGTATAATTCACACCAAATGAACACAGGCTTTCTTTTAATGTATGGAGAATGCAAATGAAATTTAGAAAGCGAGAGCACCAATGAGAATATGAGCCTAGCATATTTTTTCTTTTTTTGCAATAAATGGAACGAGTACCTTATTAGCCAGGTGTTTTTAGGTGAAGGACTTCCAATTTTTAGACATGCAGACCTATTCGCTATCAATTTTTCCTGGCCTCTTCTTCAAATTCATCTTCAGTTTTAGACTACAAAGAGATCAATTGTAGTCATGAGCATAAAAGAAACAGGATTTCAACCTTCTCTGGATTTCAGTGTTTCTTTTCTGTAAAAGGTGGTCCTACATAGCATTTGAATACCAATATACAGTGACAGCCTAGAAAAAGCTCAGCAGAAATGTTCACTCAGAAATGACACCACTATCTACAGCAAAACTAATAGGTTAAACAGAAAAATTTCTTCTAACATAATCTAACATTCTAATATAATCTTGTTGCAGTGTTTCCAGGAGATATCCCAATCAGAAGTATGGTAAAAGCTAGCAAGTATGTCAAATGTGCAACTCAGGAACATATAGGCAGAATTTTATCCATAGTTCTTTGATGACTTTTGCACAGAGACGCAAATTCATCACCTTTGTCCCATTACCTTTGACAGTCTTCTGTTCAGACATCAAGTTCTGAATGAACAGAGATCACTGAGTAATAGAACTGTTGCAAAAATTTAGAAGCATCATGAGAGTTGTCTCAGTTATTAAAGGGTTTCCAGATACACAGTTTCACTGCATGGAGTCAAAAGAAGATTCAGACACTCTGAAAGAAATTCTCCTGAATATGCCAAATTTTAGACAGAGGAGTAGAAGGAATTCTCAATGTCTTACAAACTTGTTTCATGTCTCTCCATTTTTGTTTGTTCTGCTATGCTTCTTATTCAGTTCTTTCTTTTGTGACTGGAAATAATTACTAACAATTTTTTTTAGCATTTTTTACACTTAGAAGCAGTAGCTTGTTAACTACAGAACATTGCTGGATTGCTCATAAAGCCTAACACAGCATCTCATGCAGTGTTAGGGAGTCCCAGTCTGCATAATTACCACTATTTAGAGATAGTGCTGAAAGTCATCGCGTTTGGAACCCTACCTGTGTAGGATTGCCCTTTGTCTGGGTTAATTAAGTTGCCTGTGCAACTCTATTGTATCTGGTACCAGAGTTCATTTTAGTGTATTTGCACAGCACCGTGCTGTGTCATATAGACAAGAGATAGCCTTAGCACAGGAATGCAATTTGTTCTCCTGTATGATGATGTGATACAACCGTAGAAAGAGAAATACACTGCAACTCCATTTCAGTGCAGTTATAAAGGAATGTGTCTGGAAGAAAAAATCCGTGTGGGCTTGGCCTCTACCGCTATCCAGCAGAGGATATGTCTCATGGTTTAGAACTTCTGTTTAGCTAGGGAATAAAGCAATATTTTCTAGTCCTGTTACTGACCGCTAAAGACACACACTTTGAAGGTATTTCAGAAATGAGTGCAATAAAACATGCATGTAAGTGTCTGTATATTGCAAAAGCAATTTCATGTTTTGAAATAGTAAGATATCACACTGATACCTGAGCAATCTACTTTTGAATACTTCTAGAAACCAAATTTTCTTCCCCTCAGCAATGTATGTGAGCACAGCTATACACCCATGTGCACCTCAAGAGCAGGATTTTATCAGTAAAATGGTGCCAACACCCATTGAAAATAGGCTGCATCTCATGGTTAAGTTCTCTGACATGAATCCTGAGGACATTTTTCTCTAAAGATGAGATACTCTTTAAATAGAAAACCAGAAAACAGTACTGGAAGACTAAAAACAAATTTTTCACTATCAGAGCAGGCAGAATTTCAAGCATGGGAGAAGGCATCTCTCTACACGGAAGATGTTGCAGTGGCATTAGATTTCCCTGAAAGATAGTCTTGCTCTGCCAGATAGTAGACTGGGAGTTTTATACTTTATTGTCAGAGAAACTTGAAGTATGCACTCAGACCAAAGGGTACTTTGATTCAGGGTCTCAAAGAGAAAATGCAGCTTTGAGAAGGAGAAAACCACAAAAACCAGACAAAGTCTGCAGGGTGCATGCTACAGGCCAATACCTGCTTTTTTTGTTTGTTTTTGTTGTGCAATTATACCTTTTGTAGAATTTAAAGATGAAAATGTTTATTTTAAATTTTGTTTTCCAGACTGCTTCAGATATGAAGCAGAATTCTTATGCTCCAAATAACACAACTTACTGTAAATTAAGGAGTGTATAATTAGTGAACATGTAAAATCATACATATAAATGCAATATCACTTTAAATCTGACTTTTTTTTTAAAAAGTGAGTTCAAATCATCCTTTTATCTAAAATGACATTTCTACAGTCATTACCCTATCTTAAAGAGCACAAAACTAGAAGACTAGTTAATAAAAACATTCAGACAACATTTACTCCAATATTTTACTGATTTCTTCACCTTCTCTGAATCAGTTTGCATCTATATCCTCTAAGCAATAAAATTAACAGGAAAGGAAAGACTGGTTTAGAATTTCTCCATGAATGTTATTCCACAGGGATTCCTAGGGATTAGATCATTTCAGGTGCATGTCCTAAACCAGGAAACAGAATCAATGTTGTCTTGTTTTTGACAGCTAGGAGAGCTCAACACTGCTCAGTTTTCAAGTAAACACATGGCAAAACTTATCTAATTAACTGCCAGAGCATTGCATGCTTTCTTTTTTGGCAGTGCTGGAATTCTAACTCATCCAGATGCTTCTTTGTCTTTCACGTTCAGAAAGTTTTTACAAACTCTTTTGTCTTACATACAATTTCCTTTGTGGAGACAGTTTAGATTATGTAATTTTCTTCAAGAAAACAGGAAGTAATGGCAACACTCAGGCTGGAAGTCCTGTCTGCAAGTTGTTAGCATGCTCTGCAACCTCACAGTTACAAGAACAACTGAAAAAATCCATCTTATTGCTGAACTGTTCACCAAGTATCACAAATTCAGGGATATGCAGGTGGCTAAAAGGATGGACTCATGGATGAGGAATACAGAAAGACTGAATCTATTTGCAATCTTAGCTGGACTGAAAGCTGAAGAAAGTTATTCGGGGAGGAAACAGTTTCCCATCTTTCATTGGTTTCAGAAAAGCACACCTGTTCTGTTTAGAATAATAATGTCAACTGTACAAAGATGTTAGTTTTGTTCAATGGAAGAGGTCAGGCTGATTGATTTGCTAACTTGTAGACAAAGCTTGTCTAAGTGATTGTGGCTCATGTGAGTAGCTATATGAAGAGATCTCTGATTTCTAGAGCAAAACTGAGTGCCTAGTTCTGCTCAGTTATCTACATTGCTTGTTGAGTAAGCAAAAACAAATGAAAAAAAAGGGGGGGAAGATAGGACAACACAAACAATCAGTTCTTAGATACCAAAGATTCATGATCATCTGACAACAGTCATCAGAAATCCAGGTAATCCCTTTGAATAAGTTATGTTTTCTTAAAAACCTTCAGGACCCTTTTATAAGGCCTTGTGTCCTGTCCTTGTTTTCAGCAAACAAAATTCAGGCTTAGTGTTGACATTCTCGTGTAACATAGCTCACATCTCCTTGCTAGTGTGTAAGAATATGAATCTGTAATTACTAGACAGAAAGGAGAAAATGTCCTTGGATATTCAGACAAATATAAAAGATCAATAAATTTTAATCCCCTGTAAAATGCATCCTTAATGAGCATGCTTAATATTATTTTAATATTTTCGTAAGCTGATCAAGTCAGTAGAACTGGAAAACAGTCTGGTTTTGGTTTTTAATATAATCTTGTATGCTCTTTAAAGACATAGTGAAAGAAGAATAAAATGAAGAAAATGGCTTATTTTACTTAAGAGAAGAAATATAATTCTTTGTAGTTCTATATATTTATAGGGGAAAAAAATCACTCCAAAATAACATAACACAGAATTGTCTGTCTTGAAACAGCATGTCAAGTTTTACCTCCTGCATAAGTCATGTTTTAGACAGAGGCTTTTGATGCAAAAGGCTTTATTTCCCATTGCAACTCAGAAGACTCTAAGTTGCACCTCTTACTGCATTTGCAGATTTCTAGAAATCCTTTCTGAATACTTTTCTTTTATTATTTTAATGCTGAAGAAAGTAAATCTTCTTATGTGTAACTTTCCAACTTTCCTTCAAAAATTGGTCCATGCTTACTGGATATGTAAAATGAAAGGACAGTAAAAGTGAAATTACTAATGTGGGTCTAAAACACTCTCTGTGCGTGTGCCGGACTGTGTACACTGAACTTGCACAGTCAGCAGCTCAGCTCAACACTAGTTCATGGAGTTAAAGACATAAAGATTACTTGGATCATCTGATCTCACTCCTCTGGTAGAGACAACTAGAACTCAAATAAGTATCCTGCAGTGACTGAGCACTGTGTACTGCCATCCTTATGCAAAAGTTTTGACGAAGCAAAGACACAAGAACAATGTTAAATATTCTGCATTGGCAAAATTATCCCACTGCAACTACTTATGGTTTCATCAACATTCATACCGGGCCTGTGCAAAACTGGCTCTCCTGGCAGCATAAACTCATTCTGGCGTAGGCATGACATACAATCACACTTCTTGCTGTCAAGAATGTAAGTTGTTCAGGTAAAAAGGTAAAGAACTCATCAGCATAAGGCTAATTCATGTAAATTGTCTGAAAGGGTCTCAACCAGAAAAGTGCGTTTATACCAGATCATCACTCTGCCACAGCGTTTATGAGACTCTGGAACTATGAGTCTTAAAACTGACTTCAGTGTATTGTCAATACCTGCCTTCTGTCACCCATTTATAAAAGGAAATAATAGTACTTTTCCGATCTCAGATATCTTGTGGAATAAATACATTGCTATGGGATGTCATAAATGTCCTCTACATAAATATCCTCACCAATCTCATCAAACACTGCTTATACTGAAAAGAAGAAAAATGTGTTCAATTACCATCTAAAGCTCCAGATTTTCCGCTAGTTACCTCACTAGATCGTGTGGTTTAACCTGCATAACATGGAATTGAGCAGGAATTTTGGTTGAGGAAGTGTTAATGTTCTTTACAGCAGTTAGATTTGTGCTGGAAACAGCTATTGGTAACTCAGGGATGTTTTTGTTACTGCCAAGCAGCGTTTAGATGGCATCAAGGGCTTTACTGCTCCTCACAGGACCCCATGAATAAGGCGCACAAGAAGCTGGGAAGGGACATAGTCAGGACAACTGACCCAAGTGATACTCCATGCCATGGAATGGATATTCAGTATACCATGGTGTCATGCTTGGCATATAAAGCTGGGGAAAGATGAAGGAAGGACTTGGGATGTTTAGAGTGGTGGCGGTTGTCTTCCCAAGTTAATGTTACACCTGACAAAGACCTGTTTTCCTAGGATGGCTTAACATTTGCCTGCTCATGGGAAATGAATGAATTTCTTGTCTTGCTTTGCTTGTGTGCATGGCTTTTGCTTTACCTATTAAACTGTCCTTGTCTCATCTCATGAGTTTTCTTTTACTTTTCTGGTTCTCTGCTCCTTCCCACTCTGAGGGGGAGTGAGTGAGCGTCTGTGTGGGACTTGGCTGCCAGCTGGAGATAAACCACGACAAGGACAATCTACAAAAATGATTGCAGAAAATTAGATTGTAACAAGCAATCTACTACCACACCTAGTGGCAACTCCTATCCTATCTGTGTGATTTTCACATACCTGCACGTAGCTGGCAGACCCCTAAGCACTGTGAGAACACCCTGGCAGTGTGAGGAGAAAAACATGGTCATTGAGATTCATAACTTGTCATTCATTTACTGAGAGTTTACTTACGTCATATAGCAGTCTTACTGAGTGTATATATGAGTGGAAAAAAACATTCAGGTACCTCTTGGGCTCAGCACAAAAAAAAAGTACGAAGAAACTCTCTCTTACTTTAGGATGCTTTTTTGAAGGTGGAGTCGTCAGGGGTTCTGCCCACTATTGGAATAGGGCCTGGGACTTGGTATTGCCTGTTCATTGCATATAACCAGTGTCACTGCTGTCTGCAATTCTTCAAACTTCCCTTGCAAGAGTTCTGTAAGGGAGTTTAGTCTTGCCCATTGAGGTGAAATGTAACATGAAGCAGTTCACCTTAAAAATCTGCAAGGAAATTTTGAGAAGACCTGATAGTATTAGATTATTCTCATCTTCCATTATTCTATCTTGCAAATACTCATATAATCAGAAGCTAGTTAATGCTGCAGATTTTGAATACATTAAAAAATGCCATCCACTCTAAAGATTCAGAGCTGAGCCAGATGGCACATCTGACTGCAGTGTATATGAGCCACTGTACTCCTACTGCTGTGAAAAGCAGAAACTGAAGCATTGGATGAAAGCAGAAGCTAGTTTACCGGGAATCTCTCTTGCAGCTCTGACCTTGGGCAGTAACCATCCTTAAGTGGTGTGACTATTGCACATAGATTTGAGTAAACTTGTGATGAAGTTGTTTTATAAATACCATGGAAGATAAAAAACTAGAGTGAAGTAAAGACCTTGAACAAAACGGAAGAAAAACGGAAGCAGAACATTGAAATGCTATATTATTCCTTTTCTTTAACACTCGCAGGCATACAATAGTTCCTTCTGCACTTGGAATTCAATGTGCATGAGTCAGCCTGTCCGATATCAGCAATTACAGCTATAAATGCAGATCTATTATGCACTCATGTTGTGTAGCTTGGGAGTAGTCTATTCTACCAGGAACAAAAAGGTCTTGAGCAGCTGCTTAGTGTTCTTAACCATTCTCAAGCAGTGAGAAGGCAGTCAACTGTGCAGCCTTCCTTCACACAGCAGGGGTACAGCACCAGCACTCTGCTCCCTGAGAAGAACCCAGGGCCCTGTAGGAGGGACATTCTCTTGGACGCAGCAGTGTTGCAGATGAAGTCCCAGCAACCTCCCATTTTCTTCGGTGGGAAATCTTTGCACATTTTTTCTCACAGCTTCCTTGCCACAGTCATTCATTTATACTGATTTATAGCCTTCCTCACTGTCCTCCCCCTCAATTCTTCCCCCTCAATTTTCCCCTGAGGTCTGAAAAACTTAAACATGGAAAGTACATGTTGGGGTAATTAAAAACTCAGATTTTTTGCCTTCTCAGTATAGATGGGAATGACCAGACGGATGCTGCCAGTTGCAATTCTTTTGCGATCGTGCCCAGGGCGCATGTGTCTCCTGGTGGCCGGTCCAAAAGTCGTTCTATGTGAGAAACAGAACTCAGAGCTCAAATGCAATGAATGAGGACGATCCTGGAGAAACACGAGAGGCAAGGAAAGTGACTTTCTGGTCTTGGCTGACAGGCTGAGCCCTGAACAGGGGCTGAGAACAGGAGCTAAGACAGGCTGAGAAATTTGGGGTTGTTCAGCCTGGAAAGGAGACGACACACAACCTTTTGTGTCGAAATCTCTTAGCAGCCTTCCAGTATCTGAAGGGCGCCTACAGGACAGCCAGAGAGGGACTCTTTGTGAGGAAGATAGAAGAGTAGTGATAGGACAAGGGGTACTGGGTACAAATTGCAAGGGCGGAAATCTAGGCTAGACATTGGAAAGAAATGTTTTAGTGTGAGCAGTGGAGCCAGAGCCCCCTCTGTCACAAACGGGCCAACAAGTGCCGTCACTCTTCCGTGCACCACCACGGCCTCGCACATCAGAGCGGCACGCAGCCCTCCACGGCCCCTCGCAGCCGTGTCTCCTGGGGACCCGGGGCCGCCAGCCCCGCCGCTCACCCGCCC
>VZRJ01002578.1:9520-62522 GCA_013397565.1 Ptilonorhynchus violaceus | reverse complement strand
CAGAACAATGGAGGGTTCAGGGTTAAATACCAGGGCAGTGGGGGCAGAGAGAACAACAGGGACCAATGGGTTGAGGGTCAGGGGGCGGAGAGAAGGCGGGGTAATACAACTTCAACCAGTAGGGGCAAACGAGGGAAGGAGTAGGGGACAGGAATAAATGGGATGCCGAGTAAGGGAGAACAATCTAGAACAGAACCTTGTAAGGGAACAAGGAGTAACAGGCTGCTTGGTCACTCCTGTGGCTGGCCCAAATACCCACAGCATCCCCTGCTGCAGGGTCAGCCACTGCCCCACTGGGGAGACCTTAGAGCAGCCTTCCAGTACTGAAAGGGAGCCTGCAAGAAAGCTGGTGAGGGACTCTTGACAAGGTCATGTAGTGACAGGAAAACGAGGAATGGCTTTAAACTGAAAGAGGGTAGATTTAGATTAGGTATTACAAATAAATTCTTTACTGCAGGGGTTACGAGACACTGGAACAGGTTGTGCAGAGAAATTGTGGATGCTCTGTCCCTGAAAATGTTGAAGGCCAGGACAGATGGAGTTCTGGGCAACCTTGTCTAGTGGAAGGTGTCCCTGCCTGTGGCTGGTGGGGTTGGAAGTAGAGGATCTTTAAGATCCCTTTCAATCCAATCCAAACTATTTTACAATTCTTTGATTAAATGTAGCAGGGGTGTGCCTATAACTTTTCAGGTCTCAGTGTAGCTATTCCCAACAAGAGCAGCTGGGGGAGCAGGGACATACCAGGGGTGGCAACGTGATGGGAGTCCCAGGTCAGTACTGCGGCTGGTGACCTGTGCTGGCCTCTGATCTGTGTCTGCAGCTCTTGCTGACTGGCATGTGTAGACAGGTTTCCTGGTGTTGGAATGGCATTGCCATTTAGTCATGTGAAATCTTGTGGAGTGTCCTGCCACAAGCCACTGGACGATGAGAGCCAGTAAGTGTTTGCTCTTGGATTCCTTACAAACTGTTGTTTCTTTCCCAAATATAAGGTCAATTTGTTTTTCAGTTCATGAAGAGGCCTGAGTGAGACAGCGCATCTCAAACTCGTTTACTCATTACTAATGGCAATAATAGGGTCCCAGGCTGGTTTACTAAAGATTTCTGCTGGTCTCCAAGTGATTTGGAGGGTAATTTGTAATCTGTTTGCTTAAAAATTTTGGGAAATGTGTTTTATCTGTTTGCCTTTTTTCCCCCTAAACAAACTCAGTTACTGGTAAAACATTCTAAGCACTCATGAGCCAGAAAAGGTAGAAGAAGCTGATTTTTCATTTGGGTACTGTAGAAATCCATTGCAGTCACCACTTCTGCCTATCTCCAATTAGAAGGCTAATGAAAATATTTATTTTTGGTCTAGAAAGCACTCTTCATGGTTACGAATGACCTTCCCTTACTCAAGCTATAAAGTTGTAGGATTATTAAAAAGAAGCTTAGAAAGTTGTGTGGCTCCTATTAGAGCTATATTGAAAATCTTCAAAGGATGAGCCAGACGGTAAGATTCTGGGATTCCCTGGTTACTGCTAAGATAGCTTTCTAGTGTCTGCAGATGCTCATCCCTTTTATACCTAATTAAAGTCTTGCTGTTAATGTGTCATGAGTCAAGGCTTTTGGCTGAGAGTAATGCAGTGGCCATCGAGGCCATGACCAGGTTTAGTGTGGCAGGCAGCACTACATAGAACCAAGACTATCCCGGGTAAGAACACTGAACCTTATTTTCAGTATTTTCTGTAGTCCTGTCTAAGTTTTTCGGATCACTTTATTACTTAAAGTTACTTCAGTGTTAAGCTTGACATTCAGAACTCTGCCAAGGGATGTGTCAGCTGTGTCACTATCCTTTGTCTTTAGTGTCTGTTTCTCTTGCTCTAAGGTCTTACAAATTTGGGAGGACTTGCGTACTGATTTTTCTGACTATACAAATATTTTTGTATGCATAATTCTAAGAAAACATTTCTAAGAGACTACACAGTCCTATTCAGGCTTTTTTCTCCAGTATGTTCACCAACCCTATTAGAAGAGGTTTATCTGAGGATGGAGGGGTGAAAATTTACCTTCTAGGCTGTTAGAGAGGTTGCCATGCAGTGTAGTCTTTTGGTGTATGAGTCAAGGTAAAGATCCCTATACTTTTACTCTCCCTACAATGTGCAGTACATACATAATGCAATACCTAATCAGCAGAGCCACACCTGCAGGTGTTGGCTGGGATCTCCTCTGTATTTCTTTGTGATATATTTTATGTGAGATTGTTCAGAGAGCAGAGGGGATGGTCTGCTTGTGTGGTGTGGAGATTGCCTCTTACTCAGCTGACCCAGCTCCTGGTCACCAGGCTGTGGAGAGATTCATTGGTGTTTCTGTGGATAAACAAGTAGCCTGGAAAGAAAAAGGCTCATATGGTGTACCTTACATGAAGGAGCACACCCTTAAGACAAAACTGAGTACCCAGTTTCTTCCAAAACTTGTGTCTCTGCTTGATTTTGAGTGATGTGGAAGTCACTGTGGATAACAGTGACAGAGTATGTGACAGTGCATGAAGGCAGAGACACAGAGAAGCCTTTGAGGGACAGATACTTTAGCCCTTTACACCCTACTCAACTTTGAGGGAAAGACACTTTCACATTCAGAGTGGCAATGGAAGCTCCTGGGAGAGAAAAGAGATGTCCACCAAGTTTAGTGACTTTGTTCAACACGAAAACAAAGGAAGTATTGTGAAGAGCTTTCTGGCTAGAAAACAGTAAACCTTCTCATGGGAGTCCGCCGTTTCTGGTTTTGTTTTTAGTACAAACATGATGATGTAACAAATCATCTCGTTAAATAATGATACTTGTATGTTTAATGTTATCAGGTTTTGTTTACACTATAAACTTTTTGCCAGCTATTCATAGATCACTATAGTAGGATTCTTAAGTATTGCAATTGAAAGAACATTATTATGTATTTCTCAGGGACAATAGAAATCTAAATAGGAAACTTACTTTCCTTTGAGGTTTTGCTGGTTTTGCCACTAGAAATGGTTTCAAACTACTGGGAATGTGGATGAATAAGGATCGTAGTTTTTCATGATCACTTTCTGTGGTTGCTAGGCTTCTGCTGAAATTTGTGATGCTGATTGCATACAGAGCTGTGGTGCTTCTGGGACTACTTTAATCTTCAGGCCTGTCAATGTGTTATTCTAGTGTATGCAGAAAGCAGAGATGTTAATGAAGCAGTTTGGCATCTGTTTTCTAGGCAGAAAAACGCGCACAACATGGTGTGTGAATAATGGAATACAAGTGTACGTATTAAAAGTACCTTCATTGAAGCATAAATACTTGTGTAATTTTAAGAGATCTTCTAAAATTCTGCTGTAACTAGACAAAACAATAAATTTAGAAAAAGTTTTAGTGATGATTATGAAAAGGAAGAGTTTGAGGTCTCTTCAATAAAACAATCCATCCAATCAGAAGAAGGTCTTAATTGACAATGTGACTGGCAAATTTCTTTTGTCTCATTATATAGGAATACCTGCTAAAATGTCCAGTGTTGAACTAACTTTCTTATATACACATATATATATGTGTGTGTGTGTATATATATATATATATATATATAATTTTCAGAGCCAGGTCTAAGGGATGAATAGTTTATAACCATAAATATTTAGGTTAAGATGGTTCACATACTGTTTCTCATCTCAAATGTATTTCTAGGGATGTCTTATTCAAAGTCTTATTCTTGAATGTTAAAAAAAAAAAAGGAATTCCAACAGCAGGAGGAGTGTCCTACTTGTTAGCCTGCAAAGCCTTAATTAAGTCTTGGAGTATTGTAAACTGTCATCTTTGCTCAGTCCCAAGCTCTCTGTCTGAAATTATGTAGAACATGGGCAACTAATTTTGACCTGTCTGTGGAGAAATATTTTAATTGTCTGCGTGTGAAACAGCAGATTCAGTGTACTGTGCAAAATAGCCAAGAAACATACAAGTATCTAGCAGGACTGGGTGTTTTATATGGCTGTCCCACGCCTTTGTTTAGAGTTTACAAGGTTTCTTCTCTTCCTCTAGTTTACTGTCCTGCTAGAGAACATACCAAGTTTTGTTGTGTGTTGGTGTCTATCCAGGTGTGACTTTTGTCATCTTTTTCATACACTTACATCGAGGTCTGAAGTGTCACTGCAAACAGACAGAATCCATCTAGGACTGGCTGTGTTATTTGACTACGTCTCTATAGCAGAGTAGCAAAACTGGAGGCTTTGAGCAGCAAATGAATGCTTTAAGTCATCTACAGCCCCATACAGCCTGCAATGAGGGCCGTGTTTCCTTCATTTTTGCCTTCTTACCTCAGCAGACCAGGTTGTTATTATTATTGTAATTATGTGAGCACAGGCCTTCCTGTTGTGCTGTAATTAACAAGTGAGCACACAAAGCTTCAGAATAAAAGAAGAAACACATTTGAAACTATTTTTTAGAGTTACTGGTTCCCAGCTTGAGATTATTGCATTCTGTTAGAAGCTGAGCTGATCAATTCACTTCCTCTTTTCAGTAACAACACGGTAAGTCACTAAATTACTGCTTTGCAGATTAGTATTCTGACTTTTCTTTATAGGCTTGTTTCTGAAGGGGAATCTGTCACACGCACTTGTCTCATGCCTAATTTTAAAATGTACTCTGCTTGCTGTGAGAAGGCTGATAGTGTTGTAAGATGAATGTACAGTGCAACACCAAGAAAGAAGATTGTTATCTCTGTGTTTCAGCAATGTACATTAACAGCATTTTCTTACTCTATAAAGAATTAAAAATGTTGTTTAAAAAGGAGAAAAAGGAGTCATGGTGTGCTCTATCTTTGGGGGCTCCAGTATCTAGATTTAGCTGGATTTCTTTGGGATCTGAACTCCATTGTACTGAAGTCCAAACAGAACATGTCTGGATAAATCTTTTCATACTTTTGATAAGTGTTTGAACCTACCCAGCTTCTGCTTCATGTGCTTTATGTCACAGAAGTTACAGGAACTCCACAGGGTGGAGGATTGACATGTCAAATTGATTATCTGCAAGCAGTAGCCTCTTTACCTTAGTTTCTACAAAGGAAAAATTGTATAAGGATTCTTATAGTAGTGGTGTACTGAGGAACCCTTCTTTGAACCTGCTCAAGAAAGATTGCTGTAGTTTAAGTGCATTTGTGATCAATCCGTGCAGCTCCAGTTGTGTATTATAGGAGTATCCTAACTCACATTTTTTGCTGCTTGAATTTATTTACCTGAGATGTAAAAATGGTAATTTTTTAACAGCTGTTTGACCATATGTGGAGATCAATTATTAACTAGTAAGCAGCCATGAACATATGTACAATTACTAATTGTAGTTAACACTATCAGTCACCTTGACTCCTTACTGTTTGTGCATATACATTGCAGAGACTATCTGTAGTTCAAAATCGCCCTTTGCATCTTACCACTTGGATCACCATTCCAAGCTTGGAATGAAGTGACAATCTGGAACAGTAGAAATTTGAAACTTAATCAAGACCCTTACGTGCGATCCCACTGTTGGTGTTCCCTTTGTTAGTTCACTGCACAGGCTTCTTCTCATCCACACTGTCCCTCTGAGACATGTAGGAGCTGAAGAGGTGAGATGCGAATCCAGACATTCTTTAGGAAAACAAGGGAAACCTTGTTGTGGGTAGGTGTGAGCCCTGAGACGAAGATTGAAATGGGTCTTCTACCTGGTCATAGCTTTTCCATACTTGCCTGCATTTCTGTTACATGGGCAAAGACCCCTCTGGCCCTTAGCAGTTTTCCTAACGGCAGCCTGGACAGATGTGCCCTAGACACAGCTGGCAGAAGGCAGACATCAATGCAGTGTTGATGCAGATAACTGATGGTGAGGAGATGGGCATCTGGGGTACATGTAAAGTGGCACCATAAAGAACTGACGCACATTCATAATCTCTGTCAGGTTTTGGGTCTATGTTTAACTTGTAAAAGAATGGTGGAAGTCACTTGTGATTGAAGGACTGTCTGATCCCTTTGGTCGTGACGTGATATTATAAAAAGGAGTGTAGTAGCTTTGCATGTTTCATTCTTCTTGCATCAGGTTGTATTTGAGTAATTTGAAGTTCTCTTTGAACAAAAAAAAAATGACTAGGAAACAAACATCTTTTCTATTAAATTAAGGCAGTGTGAATTGTAGGATGTAAAAACCCCATCTGTACTAACTGGTATTGGAAGCTAATTTGCTTCACTTAATTTTTTTTGAAAAATACCATATGTTACCAGGTCATAGTCCAGTTTAGATTGTACATTTGCTTTCTGAAAGGAAGATGCTAATGTTTTGTTAGGTTTTGTGTTTGGTTTTTTTCCCCCCCTCACCCTGAGACGGGCCACCAATAACAATGGAGTGGTTTATTTCAGACATATATGCCAGAGTAATTAAGATAAAACATCTTTAAAACTTTTTCCAAGTATGGCATTACTGCAGCTCTTACCAGGGCTGAATTCTGCTTGTTTATGACTGCATCCATGTGCCAGGCTGGCTTTGCGTTCAGAAAGACCTTGGAAGTCACTGGGATACAGCAGTGCCAAGTTGCTCACAGATCTTTGCAAAGCTCAGGGGAACTTTCCCTTGGTTGTTTGGGGTTCAAGTAAGACTTTAAATCTAAAATAATCCTGTTCAGTTTATTTTAATCTGAAATTATCTGGTCTATTCCTATGTTGTTCATACACATATTATAGAACTTTGAGTTGAATTTATGCAGCTAATAAATATGATCTGAAATTCCCTTGGTCTTAATGGTCAGTATATTTCTGACTTAATGTGCAATATCAGGATAGCACCATTACCTATGGCAAACATGAAAGCATGCAAATACTTTATGTGTTTAGAATTGTAAAACTGGAGGTTCAAATGCCAGTGACAGTTTCAGCTGAAGCCAGGTGTGTAATATCAGACTGTGGTAGGAAATAATTTATAAGTTTTTTGCTTGGCTTTGAGTTGTTATTCATTTTGGTTGTTTGGGGTTTTTTTTTGCTTGTTTGTTTTTCACAGCATGACATTAATAGAAGAATCTAGTTTACCTGCAAATGATGGGTGGTAATGTCCATCACAAGATGTGTGGTTCATAAATGTTGAGTTAAAAACAAAAGATGCTTTAGGATATTTTTGTTGGCGGCTGTTGACCAACATCTTGATTTTTACATAGACCTTCAAAGCAGAAAGAGTTTAACTTCAAACTTGAGGCCTAATTACAGGAACGTAAGTTTCTTTCATGCATTTAACTTGTTTGTTGAACGTAAACATTTGTTTCAGTGTTTACAACACTGCGATATTGTACAAAAGCATCACAAGTTACATGAAATCTGCTAGAAATGTATTTTTATGAAGTAGTTTGACGGATTAAGTAATTAGTAACAAATGAGACTTAGTTTCTGCATTTGCAATAATCTCTGGGGATCCTAATGACAAATTTCTGACTGGAATTTAGTAACTGATTGGGTATAAACTTTTAGTAGCAACCACATGAAATACTGGGGTGTTTGCTTGCACTGCTCTTAGTATTGTTTACCTCTTCATGCAGAGTGCATTTGACACAGTGGGGACTATTGCATTTAGAAGCAGCAAAGGTTAGGCTGAAAAGGTTGGAAGCAAGCAGTGTTTGACTCCAGTGTTTTGGCTAATTGAAGTGAACAGCAGCTGTTGATACACGGAGATGGAGGTTCAGAGTCTTTCTGTGGGACCTCATAAATATTCAGTATGAACATCGGTTCTGTGAATTTCTTGCTTTCACCTATCAGTTGTAAGTGATGTTTAGAATGGGCTTTGCAAACTCTACGTACTAAATACTATATACTATGAATCTACAAAGTGGCAATGGTAGTATGTCTTTAATATGCTGGAGGTTGGTGTTTGCAGGAGTATCCCCAAACTTAGAAGGGCGAGAAATAAAATCTTCAGTGGTTTTGTTAAAGATTTTATGAGGTTTGCTTTAATAGTGTCTTCACTATTAAAATTAAATGTAAATTTTCAAACACAATTTTTATAGAGCACACAATGCAACTTTGCATTTTATTGAAGAATTGAAGCTAGTAGTTCAGCAAGCTGCTGAACCAGCAAACTGGTTCTTGTAGCCTCAGTTCTGGTTGTGTAGAATTGTTGTATAAGGCACTGGAGGTAAAAGCATTTCATGAAGTGCAATATAGAAGGCCTGGGCTATATAAGTTTTTAATTATTATTAAAAACTTGCACTTAAATTGTCAATCTTCTGCAACAAGCTGTCCCTTAAAACCTGGGATGTGAGGAAAAAACTGGGGCTAACCCCGTACGTCCTGCTGAGTCGCTGCAGTTTCTTCTGGCAGAAGTGAGGGTTCCATAGTTCAGTCTTTTGTGTGAGAGACTCTTAGGGACTAAACAAACAAGTTGTAAGAGCTGCACCTTTTAAGGGCTAAGAGAAGAAAAGAAATACAGTGTAGTGAGTACAGGAAAGGGTAACATCCTGTGGCAAGGCCATAGGTGTTAGGTGTCCAGGCTGTGTGTTTCCTGTGGTTCGTCACCGTGCTGCGGGGGAGTGGAGCCTGTTGCCTGTCTGCGTGCAGGGGGGGCAAATGCAGGCTCTGAACCTGCTTGTGCTGTAGGGCTTTTAAGAAACTCCAGCAGCATGCCGAGTCAGATTTCACTTGTAAAACTGCGTTATCTAATGGGCCTTGACCACATATTTCATGCCATACATTCTATTAGGTGACTTTTTATTTGTACCTATAAAATATTGGGATATATTCTATTCTGCCACACACGTTCTCTGACTCAGAGCACTGTATGTGTGTAAGTGAGAATCAGACCTGGTATTTAGTGAATAATTAGCAAAGCCAGCAGTAATATTGGGAAGTAATAAGGTCATTTGCAATACTTCCATCTGTTCATTTACCTTATCTTCAAGAGAATCAGGCTCTCTGCAGTGAAAGCAAATATTTCAGTGACTTAATACTCAGACAGTGAACCAACGTTTTAGATGTGTGCAGTGGGTATTAAACGTAGAGGGAGAAAAATAATACCGTTTTTTCCAGTTTTAACTTTGTTGCACTGATAGCATATAGCAAAGATTGGTGGCAACAGTAGCAAAAGCCAATTTACAAGGAATATTAATCTTAGTTATGCTGGGAATTGTATTGTGAGGTAAAATAATCTCTGCTACATTGTGTTTTGCTGAGTTAACACCAAAAATCATTGCATGGTGGTCTTTAAAAATCTGTGTAGAGTGGCAAACTGTATCCCTATGTATCTGGGTTTCACTGGGAAGAGAAATTCTCATTCCTGCTCAGCCAGAATTGGATTGATTTAGGTGTGGCCCATGAAACATGGTTGGCACTGCAGCTCCTGTATGTCCTATTGACAAGAAATTTTTTCTTTTAGTGTAGCAATATGGCCTAAGAATGTGAGTAATTGGCAGCAATTTTTGCTAATCAAGGACTTTAAAAATGCAATGAAAAGTAGTTTTTCTGTTTAGTTGCCATGATAAAGACATAGAGATTTGAAAGCCAGGAGTCACTCAGATCTAACACTGTGTTGCACTGCCACACAATAAAACTTTAATTTATTTGAATACAGTATAAGACTAAGTTAAAATTGATTTTTTTTTTTTAGTGAAAATTCACAGATTTCTAACATCAGCTGTGCATTGGAGAGGCTACCTGTTACTCACCGATTCATATTTCATATAGTGCAACAATTTAAAAAAATACAGCATTATATTTGCTTTGATATGCTTTTTATTTCAGATATTGTAAGAACATCTCTTATATGTAAGAATATGTCTTCATTACGCAGTTAATATATAATATCCTATTCCTTTTGATACTATTCTTCAGTAAAAATGTGTCTTTCTTAGTATAAGCGTTATATGGGACCAAATTACTTTTCTGTTTCACCATTCTGGTGTTATGTTCAGTTGAGGATGTTTTTCAATTTCTCACTGCATGTTAGCAACAAATTGTACTTTACCAGCTTTATCTCTGAGAGTACAGTGTACATATGTGTGACATCAGTCTAGTGAAAGGTGTCCCTGACCCTGACAGGGAAGTAGAAATAGATGATCTTTAAGATCCCTTCCAACCCAAACTATTCTATGGTCTTCATAATATAATACAATGGTGTAATATGTAATATATAATATATACAACATGTATAATATACATGTATATAAGTTGTACATGCACATATAAAAGCATACTTCAGCTTACTTATGAAGGGCCTTGCTGAACTCATGTAAGATTTTCACTTTCTGTATTTCCTTTCATCCCAATATGCCTGCCTAATGGCTTAAATATGTGCTTCTACAGAGATGAAAAGCATATGCTGTTTACAAAAGCCTGCTCTAAACAGGGGTATTTTCAAATTCCAGTTTGTTTCTAATAAAATTGAAGTGATGACTGCAAGTTTGAGTACTTACAATATAGCTTTTCTGTCTTGAATTACATTGTGGATGGGGGTAAATGGCTGTGAAGGAGTTAATTTCAGGAAACATTTTCTTTGAAAATGTGTGAATTATTGAGGAGAATTTTTGCCCCTGGTCTTAATTTTGACCCTGTGAGAACTTGGAACACATCTTGCATGATTCCATAATACTGAATATATAAACTGCATAGGTTGCTCAGCCTAGAGGTGTCTGTGCTTCAATTACATGAATGATTCTATCTCTTGCAACTTGTTCCACTGCTAGAAGGAAATCTAGAATTGTTGTAAGGTGCATACTGCCTCCTTGAAGCTATAACTCAAGAGAGCTCCTTGTAAGTGACTTAGAATTCCTAATGTACTTTTCGTGCAACTCACACTGAAATTGAAAAGTACTCTTTCCAGTTGCACTGTTGAAGCATTGCTGTATAAATAAAGCTTTAATAATAAAGCTTTGCTCGGCAGGCATGAAACCAATAAGTACTCCATTTTCAGATGTTCTTAGCTGTCAAGAAAGGTGGGCAAACACCCAGATGCTTGCAAACACTGATGTTCAAGCCTGACAAACAAAATCAGGAAAAATGGAGATTCTTGTCTGTCAGGGTGTTTCAAGAACCATGTTCAGCTCCTGAAGTAATTGTAATAAGTGCAGTTAAAACTCTGAAATACATTGTTTTCATACAGAATGAACTTTTACAGAACTTTTGTAAGTTTTTAACTTCCTCTGTGCTTATTGCTGGCCTCTTCTAAAAAGTGGTACAGGTAGTCCCATCAGGAGGTACAGCATATTG
Organism: Ptilonorhynchus violaceus; assembly: GCA_013397565.1. Taxonomy (NCBI): domain Eukaryota; kingdom Metazoa; phylum Chordata; class Aves; order Passeriformes; family Ptilonorhynchidae; genus Ptilonorhynchus; species Ptilonorhynchus violaceus. Next base: position 51,325 of record VZRJ01002578.1, on the reverse strand, counting down.
CAGACGCAGCCTCCAGGGCCTTCTACTTTTTCAGCTGTTCAAACCTGTTATTTCTTAGGTCCAGGACTTTGTTTTGAGTCTGTGCTGAATGCAGCCTCAAAAACTACTAATTCAAGACAAAGTAGTTTTAAAGAGGTTTCTTGTGAGATAGCTCTAGTTTTCTTTCTTGGGAAGTTTCCTTAAATATTATTCATCAGAGATGAAGTGCCTGTTGTAGGGTTGTGCTATTGGTAGTTCATGCATGTTGTTCGACAATAAAAAGTTTTAGCAGTAGAAAATCTTAGAGGGGAGAGAGGGTATCAGGTGGAGGATGGTGGATTTTCTAGTCTGTTGCAGGACCACACTTTTTTTTTTTCCCTAGCTCTCCTGCACTGCACCAATAACTCATTTGCCTGTATTTTATCTAGCAAGGTGATCTTCTGGAGTGGTGAACCTACCTCTCCTATCTCTTGTGTTTGTCTTTCTGTTTTCCTTATTCTCTTGAGGTTTGGGTAATATACTTCTTTGGAATGACATTTAGAGAGACTTCCGTAGCCAGGCTCCTGTGTTAGATATGAACTACTTTGGGCTTTCACTGTTTATGCTCTAAAATGGGGATAAGAAGGACATCATATATGTGATAATAAATGCTACTTTTATTTATGTATATGTAAATATATAATAAAAGTAGCTTTTACTAGTAATAATGAGGGCTGAATTTTGTCAGACTAGAAGACACTGCATTTATACTACTTTGTGTTCTTAATATGTAGTCCAACATAACTAAGATGTGCATTTGCTAACGAAATTGTATGCTACTGTGTCCTTAGGATTAGTTTGCTGTTCCTATTCTATGAGGTTACTTCTGAAACTACAGTAGTAAAGCTGGGGGTATTGTCCAGTTTGTGACTTAAGTACTTCCATCTTTTTTTTTTAATTTAAAAAAAACAGGACCAGGTTCTGCAAGCAGCCAAGCATAAAGCAACATTACTAAGGCCACAGTAGTGCAGGAAGTAAGGAAAACACATTTGTTTGGAAGCAGCTTGCTTCTCTTATTTTTGAGCCACTTCTTGTGATACTGAAAGTTGTTCCTAGTTATTTTATAAATGTTGTCCAAAAACACAACTCAAGGGGATGGATGTGAACCTTTTGTCATCCACTTAATGAGTCTTGGCATTATCATCACATTTTTGAAAATATTACAGGCCTGTGGAAATAATGGTGCGTGTTGCCAAGTGATAGCAGGAAACTATTTTGGGAGAAGTGTGCAGTGACAAAGTTAGAGTGCAAGAAGGTATTGGTGAAGCTTTCTCACAGAGGAGCACACATACTGCAGCATACTGTCAAAATAGCATTGATTCAACGAGCTGCAAAGGCAGCTCTAGGACTCATATCTCAAATTTAACGCGGATAAAATGGTGTGTTCTGCAAAAAGCCCACTTGGAATGTATTTATGGAATGTCTTCATGTTCAAAAATATTAATAAATTGCTTTTGACTCAGGGTGTTGGCGTGGGGGGAAAATCATGCTGTGTTTTTTCTCTTATTATTAAACATGTATATTCCTGGTAAGAATTACATAACGACAAGCTGGAAAACAGGAAAAACAAATGTGTTCCAAGTTATCCTGAGAGCATCAGTATAATGAATTGTGGAATTTGGAGATTAAAACAGAAATTGTCTAGCAGGACTGTAGGTCACTTGAAATCACAAAGATAGTCCAGATGTTGAATAGGAAGGAGTACTAAAATATAATTTTTTACCAATTTTGCTGAGCTTACAAAGGGACAAACCTGATGAACGACATATTTGTAGTTAGGTATTATGTCATCATGTCCGGGATGGGGCACTATGAGAAAAATTCAGGCCTCTCCATGGTGTCTCCTCTTCTGTAGGATGAGGAACAGAGGCCCTAGGTGCTGCATGTTGAGTGTGGTGATCCATGCTCGGGCCTTGCAACACACAGCCTGTGACTGAGGTCTGTGCAAAAGTACAAGAGGTGGGCTCCTTCTCTGCTTTAATAAAGCATACACAGATTAGTGCTGCTAGTGTAGGATGAATGTAAGAGTGAGAGAATACAAAGCTGATTCAGTGATAAAAATACTTTCATATGAAGTATTTTGTTTGTATACAAATACAAATTTTGCCAGTGCAGAAGTATGAGGACTACAATTTCCCTATCCAGGCTGCTATGAACACTTCCAGTGCAAGATATCTAGAAAGATGATCAGAAGTCTGCAGCACCTCTCCTATGAAGACAGGTTGAGAGAGTTGAACTTGTTTAGCCTAGGGAAGAGCAGACTCTAAGGAGACCTTCTAGCATCTTCCAGTACATAAAGGAGGCCTGCAAGAAAGCTGGTGAGGGACTTGTGACAAGGGCAAAGAGTAATGACTTTACACTGGAAGAAGATAAACTAGATGTTAGGAAGAAATTCTTTGCTATGTGGGTTGTGGGACATTGGAACAGCTTGCCAGAGAACTCGTGAATGTCACATCTCTGGAAGTGTTCAAGGTCAGGTTGGATAGGGCTCTGAGCAACCTGGTCTAGTGAAAGGTGCCATGCTGGTGGAGCTGGAACAAGATGATCTTTAAGATGCCTTGCAACCCAAGCCATTCTATGATTTTATAGACTGCTATACTAAAATTCACACATAAATGCTCTTTGTTGGAATTGTGGCCACGAGATGTAAATCACAATAGTGATAGCCTGTGTTTATCTCTCAAGGCCTATAGTTAAACTTGTATGTGACTTGGAAGAAAAAACCTATGCATGCAATCTTTGCATTTTCTGTTCTCTTTAATCTGTGATTTCTTGTGGTATAATGACAGAGAAAAAGAAAGGGTGCATGAGGACTAGGTGTCCATGGTAAAGGCTTTCTGTTATAAAAAAGAGACAGGTTGCAGAGGAAACTTCATTAATTCAAGCCTTTTCTGCTTTATTTTGGTTGAGCTTCTTGTTCCTGTGAGGCTGCTTTTGGCCCCTGGTAACAGTGGTAGGAAAGAAATTGAAACTTATGCCTTTGTCCAATTTGCAAGAACAGTGTAACACAGAACTTTGGCAAAGTAGGGGTTCACGTCTTTCTCCTTTGACCGCTTCCATTAGTTCAAAGGTTCTTTTTTGCAGCCGTCAAATTATCCAAACAGAGAATATGCAAGTGTAACTTTTTGCTACAGACGAGTGTGCACCTAGAGTTCCAGATGTGTCTGTTTTGCGTGGAAAAACACCATTTGGAAAGTCATCACAAATGTGAACTGTAATTCAGTCTTAGTTGCTTGACAGGGTTTTAAAATATGTTTTTACAAGCATCTCTACTAAAGATCAGTAGATTTGAAATAACCAGCAGGATGTTTCCCAATATTGACAGCATGTACTGTAGTAGAAGCAGTGTTTAATGTCTTGCTGAATTTCTCAGTATGTATTATTGCTTTTGTTCTAGTCAAAGTTATGCATACAGTTAATAGTTTAGATTGATCCATCTGCAAATATTGCTGTACTTGATGTATTCCTCACAAAGACGCGCTAAAATATAGCTGGGATTTTTTTGTTTGGTTTTTTGTTTTTAATTAAATAAATGAAAAAATGTTGTTTTCTTTGCTCTCTTCCCTACAACATAACTTTGTACTATCAGCTCTTTATTGAGTTTTTAAATATATTTTTTGCCTTCCCCTGAGTATCCTTTTGACTATTCAAATTTAATGGTTTTTAGCAGACCAAAGCAGAAATCCTCTCCTATGCACGTGTTTCCTGTTAACATGCATTTTCCTTCTACTTTGGTTCCCTTGCTCTTCATCCACTACTTCCCATTTCTCCTTGCTTCCCAGTTCAACTGTGCATAATCTCTTGTTGAGTCTCTCCCTCCCCTTCTTGACTGTTTTTCTGTTTATTTTCATTTTGTTCTCTATCCCAAATTGCTCACTGTGTTCACTTGCACCCTTCCTGTCTGTTTTGTGCATAAAAGTCTTCAAACTGAAAGAAAGTATGCTTTTCAGCTAGATTTAGTTTTCTTTGTGCTGTGAGGACAGAAACAGTGCAAAGAAAATGAACAAAGTGAGAGACAGAGAGCTTCGGTAACCTTGGCTAATTTCTGAGGAGAGAAAGGTACACACCCTCACAGAGATACGTGCCATGCAGGTGTGAAAGGCCCCTAGAGATTCCTTTTCTGTCTACCCACCTTGATCTATGCCAGTTCTTGGGAGCTGTGTTTGTTATGCAGAGCACCTGTGCTACCTTAAACTCGATGGCATGGAAGGACAGCCTTCCAAACACAAGTTCCTGACCTGCTAGGCCCACTGATGCAAGAGGCTGTTCAGAGACAAGTGTACCAAAATGGGCAAATTTTTTGGTAGAACAAGTAATCAAGGATTAGTTAGAAAATTAATTTTTCTAATTAGTTAGATTAATTAGAAAACCTCACTATTTTTGCCATGATTTGGAGAAACTCCCAGGTGCAGCATCTAGCAAAAAACATTGCTTGACTACTGCCTTACCCCTGTGAGAGGAGAGTGAGTTGCCACCCGCTGCTGTGTTAAGTCTGTCTTCTTTCTGTCACGGCCCCACTCAGCCATCACCTAGCAACTCCGTCATCCTCCTGAACAAAACTGCAAGCTCAGACCTGTATCTCCAAACAAGAGCTTTGTACTGAAAACCATTTGCTTTGAAGGGACATATGGATAATGTCCATTTTTTTTAGCTTTTAGGCCAGACCAGTATTAGTCACTGCTTTTTAACAGCAGTTTTTTAAAATGTGGTTACAGACAGCACCTTCAGTCTGGCCTAGTGAGGCATCTTACTGTCTAGCCTTCCTCTCTGTCACTTTTGCATGTACATAGACTAACTTGCATGCAAACACACAAACAGACCAGCTAGAGCACCTCTGTAAAGGTTTTTAGCTGATCTGATCGTCTTAAGCTAACAGCTGCCTTGTACAAGCATTTGAGTAATACAGTGCTCTGCAAGAAAATTGTTCTCACCATCACCATTTTTGTGACGACCTGCTTCACTGCACCTGCTCCCGCAATGAAGGGACCATCTGTCTGTCCTGTGGCCATCCTTACTGCTAGAATGATGATGAAGGGTAATCAGGCAGGGCTGTCTTACTGGCTCTTGTCTCGCTGTTTTCTTGCCTGTCCTTAATAACTAGTGCTGGGCTGCAGTTCAGTGCTCTTATAATGTTGCCACATTGCAAGCAAAACTGAAGACCAGTCTCTTTATTTCTATAACATAAAAGCATAGCTAGCTAGAATGAGATTTTAATAACTATCCCTTTTCTCTTACATAGCTAAAGATTAGACTGTTTATTTCCGGGAACAAGATACAAAACAGAGAGGTTCAGAGACTACATGCTGTTAACAACAACTCTTGAAAGGCAATTTTCTATAAATACCTTTAAAAGTATGTGCTGTTCAGCATACTGATCTTTGTCATCTCAGACTAAAAAACTGCAGTTGAGTAGCCAGTAAAGTTGTAGGCTGAAAAAGGTATTTAATTTGTTTAATCAGATATTACAGCTGATTAATGCCAGGTAAGGTATAACAGAAAATAGGTGATTGCATTGTATACCTTAAATTGTAAGAACTCTCTGTTCCTGGAGGAACACATTGACTGAATCGTGGGGGTTTTTTCACTTCAGTCTATGGAATCTTTATAATATTCATAGCCATGTTTCATCTTGCCAGAATCTTGTTCTTTTTCTAGTTAATGATTCCTAAAACACTACGCATTGAGCAAAAGCTATGATTAGTGGTGTGGGTTTTTTCTTTCTAAATGCTGAAAGCTGTATTTTTACCTTTTGAAAACTATGGTGTTGTCTGTTAACTGGCTTACAGATAATACACAGCATGCCTTTTCTAACCTACTGCTGCTTCCAACCCAGTTATAATGATGCATTGAGAGGTGTAGATATTGTTTCAAAGGGCTTTTGTGTGAAGGAAGGAGATTCTTATTCAAGCCTCTCAAGAATTCAGACCTTTTAATTTTTGAGAAAACTCGCACTCATTTTCCTTGGAAGAGCTCACAGGTTCTGGTGTCAAGCTGTGTATTATTCTGCTACAAAGTGATCACCCACTGCTTACTCTTGTTGCTGGTGGTAAACTGCGTTCTTTTTGTTTTAAGTCCTGTTCTCGGGTTCATGGACATTTTTAAATTGAAAAGGCTAATTTATGTGCAAATGTGTTCTTTACTTAGAGTGATAGCTTAAGATTTTGAATTTTCCCATAATATTTCCAGCTAGGTAACTTAAAGAAATCCAGCTAGTCATTTGCAAAGAAGTTCCTGGAGGGGAAGACTGTAGTGGTGCATCTATATTGTTCATTAACTTGCATTTTTTTGATACAAAAATGTTCATAGTGATGCAACTATATGTGGAGTATGAACAACATCAGAAGAATAATAGAGTGTTTCAGAACTGGCAAAAATATTTAGCAATGACTTCATTTTACTTTCTTGCTGCCAAGTATGTTCAGGGACAGGTTTTCCAATTTGGTTTGGCAAGTGAAAGTCGGTTGGAAAACAATTTGCTTATGTCATTTGGCTGGAAATAACTGCTTATAAAGGTTTACTTGAAAACATTTGTATTGCCATTTAAAATTTCTGTGACGAGATGTTCATATCTTAAAGCAACCATGCATATTTCTTATCAAGGTACACCTCATGTTGCTTAATGTCAGTAGGGTAGGTGTGTGTGTGGATGTGTTTTGGATTTGTCTATTACAGTGCAAATATGCTCATAATTCAGATGAATGCCAAAGCCTACTGTTGGGGAAAAAAAGTAGTCACTTTCTCATTCTGGTCTGTCCATCCAAGACTTGGCTTGGAGAACAGAAGTATATAATTCTTTATAAGTGCAGTAGTAACCTTTGCATTTAAGCAGCCACATTCCAGTCAGAGAATGGAATCACTTTTTTAAAAAACTGGCAGTTCTTTTGGTGCACATATTGCAGTTCTACTCTAGTGGTTGTAAAATATCCTGATTTGATGACAGGAGCTCTGACAAATAGCACTATTTCTTTACATGCTGAGCAGTTCTTTACTTAAGTGGTTTCAGATTTTCACGTTATAGTATTAATAATGTTTTCTGAGCTTTTTGTCCTATGCAGCTTCTGAAATTATTCTTTTCTCCCTCGAAGCTTTCTCTGTAGTTTCAAAAGAAACACATTAGAAAGCTGCTTTAAACCAAAAATTCTCCGGATTTTGTGCTTTATGGGGCATTTCATAAAATGTGATGATAATTTCCCTTTCTATAGCTTTGCCAGTAATTTGGGAAAGGTATCTGAGGAATGTTTTCTCTATAGGTGACTGAGATATCTTAATTTAATCAAAGGAATTTTGGTGATGTAGGATTTGTTCTCTGCTGAGGCTGGTAAAAGACAGTTTTTTTCAAACCCTTTTCAAGAATAAAGTGAGCTTTCTATTAAATGCTAACAAAAATTAAGTTGTAGAGGTCCAAGGAAAACCTCTATTAATTTCAGTTTTAACTTTCCTGAAGGGAAATAGTGAAGTTTTTATAGGTTGTAATAGATTTTATTATTCAGTAGAGTAACTTAGAGTATCTCTCGTCTGAATTTAACTTTTGAATTTGGTGTTTACATCGGTCTTCTATAACCATTCTTAAGTGATCTTATTTTTCACACAAGCTAGGCACCCGAAAAAGAAGTTACTGTATAAATATCCATTTGGGAACCTAACATTAGCCATGCATTACTGTTTCCCTCAAGCTAATGTTGAGCTCCGTTCAGATCCAGTTGTCTGGCCCATCGGGCACTGCTGCCAACACTTCTTTCCATGTGTCTCCCAGTCTTGCTTCCTGGTATTGTCACTAGTGGACCAGTTACTCTGAGGTTATGCAAGAGTGAGTGATCAAAACAGCTGAGGCAATTGGTCCCTCCTCCATCATGGACTAAGGGTGTAATGGTTTTTATTACCTTCCTCATCCCCTCCCAAGTTTCTTCATGTTCTCAGGGGTGACCAGATCAAATCTGTGCTTGCTGTTATAAGGAGTTCCATTATGACTGATGTTCTTTGGTAGGTTACTTTTTTTGTTGGTTTAATTGTCTAGGTGAATTCTCTTGGGGCTGGAGCAGCACTGGTGCATAATAACATTTCTGTCAAATGCATGCTTGAAAGGCAGGACCACAGCAGCACCAGCCTGGACCAGCTGAAATTGTTGCAGATATCCAGTCTGAGTGATACACGGTGATACAGTAGAAACCAGGAAGAGTCCTGACAGAGTAACCAGAGCTTTCCCTTCCCTCTAGACAGTACCAACTACTTTTCAAACTGTTGTCTAATCTAGCAAAAAAATCTGAAATATTACCTCTCACAGCCTCCGAGGAAATCTGTTCTGCTCTTCAGCTGTCTGTTTGCAGCTGTATGGAACAGCCCTCAAATGGGGACAAAAATGGGACTTTAAAATCCTTGACTTTCTTAGAAATCTGGCTGTTGAACAGCTTAGCTAGCATTTGTTAAAGCTATATGTTCAAAAATTATAGGATCCAGAATAAGAAAGCATAGAGAACTTGAAGATCATAATAATCCACTCGAGCATTGAACTCAGTGTTTCCATGACATATCCTTCTGCAAACTTTGTTGTGAATAATTACATGCAAATGCCCTGAGTAATTCCCTGTAGTGTTTCACCTATGAGTTGCCTGTGTAAAACTGATGAACAAATTATGCCATCTGTTTTGGTGCCTGCAAATTATTTTAATCACAGCTTTTGTGTGTTGTCCACTCAAAAATCTCAATATTCTTCAAAGCAAATAATCCTATTACCACTTTTTATTATTGCCTCTGTTGTAAAGTTGTGTTTGCATAGCAATTTTGAGTATGGTTGACCTGTTGAGGTGGAAAAATGTGGATGATTAAAAAGATAAAGGTCTCAAAATAAAGCATTACAACCATTGTGAAGTTCTTCTTGTTACATACACATTTCTTATCAATATGACTTGTCCTGTGCTTTTCTGCTTTTTTTCTGGCATGTTAAGTCTATTCTTTCTATACTTAGCCTTCTCTAAGGTCCATTTGACATATTTTTCTTTTTCAAATGACTCTTTCTGGAGTTTCAGGTTACTAAAGCTTTTGGTTTGTCCAAATTCCTCTTTTATAAATATATATATGTGTATATATATATATATTCCCCACCCAGCAAGGTGGGATTGTTTGCATCTCTGTTCGTGTCATTCCTGTAGACATTAAGTAACACTTTCACTGATCTCCTTTTTGCCACACATGAGATTTCACGCCCCATGGATCTTACCTGCTGATTATATGAGTGATGCAGCTTGCCTTGCTTTCCTGTCAAAAAATCATGACCCCATTGTTATGTTATCCTTGTCACTCAATTTTGCATGTACCATCAAAGACAAACGTAGAACAGTTTTTCCTCTGCTTGTGCCTTTTGCTTTCCTTATCAACCATTTGTCTCAATGTGCTGCAACATTTTATTGGACAGCATGCATTATGTGCTGGTGTTATCTCAAAGTATGGCATGTGTTAGTAACAATAGCCTATTGCCATATCAGGGCTGCCAAAGTAAAGGAGCAGAACTCTGATTCTGGGCTCTGCCATGTCTTCTACCTATGCCCTTCGCTGTGGTACTACCCTAACTTCTATCGCATACTGTTGTATATAGCGTGCAGATGTTTCCTTCTTTCACTTGTTTCAAAGAAAACCCCATCTTGATAATTTTTATTGATTTATAATTCCAGATGCCTTTATAGAAAGATTGCTAGTCTTCTAAAACCTACTGTTGTTGGCACATGAAATCAGAATTGTGAAAATGTAAGTAGCAATTGAGAAGTCTTCTTTGGCTATGTACAAATATACCTTTCTACTTTGCATGCTTTCAGACTGTTACAGAATAATGAGAAGTTAATGGAGCCATTTCACTTTGTAAAAGGAAGGCCTGTTAACAGTTTCTGCAAGACACACAATGTGACATCAATTACGTCAGAGATCAAATGTTTGTTCTTTCTGATTGCTGATCTGAGCTCACTGATCTGGAAAAGTCCCTGAGTTATTAATACATCAACACCAACTACTACGCAATAGAATGTTTGCTCTGCTTTTACAGGTGGTGTTTGGAAAGACATAAGAGATCCTTAGGTGCTTCTGGGGAGAGCAGGAGACACAGCAGTTGACAGTAGATGTTAAGTAGGCTAATAGGCAGTAGAGGAGTGAGATAGATTTAAAGCCCTTGGAACGAAACTCTGAATTTGGAAATTCCTCAAGGGGGGACAAAAACAACCCACTTCTTCCTTGCAAGTTATCTGTGACATGCAGAATTCACGAAATACAGAAGTTAAAAACAAAAATCTATGGGCTTTGTTGAAGGAGCACAGTATGCTGTGTTTTCAAGGACTTCTACAGTTTGGTTCCTTCAATGAATTTTCAGTTTTATTTGCATTGTTGTAAGAAAGTTTCCACCCTAAAGAATCACAGCAGATTATTTTTGAAACAAAGGATGTGATTTGTAGCTGTAGTTTGTGATGTTGTTGCTGTTTCTGTGACCCTGGATATTACAATTGCAGTGTGTTTCACCTTGAAGAACAGATTAATGCGCAAGGAGTACCACTTTAAATGGAAGAGGAAGGGACTCTTGTAAGTTGTCAAATCTGCTGGGTAATCAGACCGTATTCAGAGTATTTGTAAACTTTGAGGGAGGTGACATTTGTTGAAGTTCTACATTCTCTTTTTTTCCCCTTCTGAAAGCTAAAGGAGGAAGAGAGATGACCTGGCATGTCTTGCAGTAAATCAAAGCATTACAATATGAACATGTGTTGTTTATAGTATGAATAGCATGATAAATTACTTTTCAAATCCAGCCAGAAAACTGAAAAAACCCACTACTCCTACTACCAAATTTTTAAAAGAAATCCAAATACTGTGCCGTGCCATATTTCTGAGAACTGGGGGGGCACTGTAGAAATCAAGCAGTATCAGAATCTTAGTATTGTTCTCGAATTGGTTGCCAAGAGACTAAAAGGTCTGGCAGGGCACTGAAATTAATGTGTGTTGTTTACCTATGTAAAAAAAGGTGGTTTGAACAGCTGACATGACTGAGAGTAGATGAACTGTCTAAATGGCAATTTTGTGTTGGTTTTTGCTTGCTGCTTTCTCTGTAGCATTTGTGCTGTCCTGATGGTATTATGAAGACTGGGAGAAATATGAGAATTTTTTTTCCCTTTTACTGTATTTGTGAATTTCATCACTTTGTGTACTACTTCTGATTTTTATCTTCTTATTATTTTTGAGGCAAACTAAAAAAAAAATCAGACTAATCAGGGCTTGAAACTGGACCACATGAGCAGGATTATTTATTTATTTATGTAATTTTGATTGGCTGGGTTTTTTTGTAGGCTTCGTAGGCTATACAATTTCTGATCCGCTTTTTTTAGCTGTTCACTCTGAAATTGCTCATCCTAGCATTATTTAGCAAGAAGAGCCTTTTCCAGTTTTCATGAGTGCAACAGTACTATCATAAATTTTACCCAGAAATTTTGATGTTCAGTCACCCTTAAAACCTCCATAATCTGTTGTGGGTAGGGAGAACTTGACAAGGTAACAGACAGAGCTGTTTGGGCTTTTTCTTTGCTTTTTCCTTCCCTCCCCTCTCCTTTACAATTCTTATGAAACTTTTTTTTTTCCCCTCCTGGATAGACAGAAAAGATGGGGGTTTTTAAAATTACTTTTTTAGCAGCATAAATTAATGGTATTTATGACGCAGCAAAAAGTTTGCTCTACTTTTGTGGTGATGCCTGGAAAGACATATGAGATCCTTCAGTGCTTCTGGGAAGAGTGGAAGTCACAGCAGTTGACAGTAGAGGTTTAATAGGCTGACAGGCATTATAGGGATCAGATGGATTAAGTGCTCTCAGATTGAAACTCCAAATTTGAAAACTCATGGAGGAAAAAAGGCTTTTTCAGATTTGAAGTTTTTTGTGAATTTTTAATTATTATCGAGTCCATTGCAACATGTAATCATTTACTTCATTCTCAGGATATAGTAGTTTAAAAATACATATTATCTTTTACTCCTCAGATGTTTCAGATATGGGGGCATACAGGTTTGATTTTAGATGGCTGTGTGTCCTTCTGGTACAAAGTGAATCTATTCCACAAACTAGTGTTTGGGATACTATTAAAAAGAAGAAAAGAGGAGGAGGAAGAAAAAACTAAAATAGCAGAATTGTATATATGTAATTTCTTGTAACTGAGTGACCACACCCACTACCTCAATTTTTATTTGAGAACTATGTAACTGCCCAAGCACTCATGTATAAAAAATGTTCTCCGACATTAAAAGACATAAGGTTTTTGGAGAGAGGGTTAACTTGTGATGACTGCTGAGAAAGCTGTAGGATCTTTGACATGTTGCCCCTTTTACCACTCTGTGCACTAAATTATGCTTCCTTTCACTTCTTTAGATCTGCTGATTGGCACTCTGTCTAGCAATTCTTGCAGGTTCTTAAACACCACTCTTCATTGACTGGTAAATTCAGAATGAAGGCAATTGTTTTAAATCATGGAGAAGAGCTCTGTTAAGAAGGTAACATGTAATAAAACAAATATATGTTACACTATGAAATTAAGAACTCATCTGCCTCCTGAGTGTTCTGAAAATAGTGCTGGTAGTATGCTGATATCTTTATCTGGATTTCATGAGGAAACAAGATCTATATATATGCAATTTGTATGTGTGTCAGAGGAGGTTTTGGGTGTCCCAAGCCCCTTCCTTTAGAAATAATCTGATAAATAACTCTACTGGAGAGTGTAAGGGAAAAACTATTGACAGTTTTGATTGACTTAAATTTGTCTACTAAATTTGACAGTGGTCCAGAGTACCAGCAAGTTTCGTGGAAAAACAGACAAGATAAGATGATATCTAATTAGGAAATCCGGTGCTGATGTGCATATTGTATTAGTTGTCAGAGAATCCAGACAGGAGGGAGAGTTTGTAAATGTATCATCTGCAAGAGAAGTTTCTTCAGTGCCTAAGAAGGTATGAGCTCAAGTCTTTATAATTTCAGAGAAGTAGGGGAGTTAGCTTTATTAGTGCCTTTTGATCTTGGAGCTTTCAGGTAGCTCCAAGAACACCATTAATGTTTTTTGGGTGCTTGAGACCGGGGTAGGAAACACAAGAGAACAAGTATGAAAAGAGAAGCATTTCGTTAATGAATATGTGTTCATGGATTTCTTCCACTGTAAAGCATTTTTGGCTTAGAAATTTTGCCCCTCCTGGCAATATCTGGCAGTGTATGACTGTGCCCAACATGTTTTGCTGGAAGAACTTTGCTGTATAGGTCTGCAAGTCCTTTTAGTGAATTGAAGAACTGACTTTAAGAGCTACTCTCACAACTTCCACAAGGAAAAGTATGCCTGGACAAATCTCACCAGTAAAAGTGAATTTTGCAGTAAATGAAATGACTGTGGTTTTCATAGTTGTATTAGAAGATTCTGCCTTAAAGCAGTAACAGAGGGGACACAAGGGTTACCAAGGAATTTAACCTGATGACTCTTTTTAATGGAATACACTATAAATGCTGTTTGTAGAACCGGAAATTCTTGTCAACATCCTTACGTGTTCTGTTGACAAATTGCTGTGATCAAGAAAGAATTGAGTCTTGGTTTGTAAACTCACAGTTATGTAAGACAGATAAAATTATTATTCTGATTTTTATTTTTTGTCTGGTGCTGACTTAGTATCATTGGTATGAATTTAATATAAGACTCTGTGCTTTTCTGAAAGTCACCTGCCACATTCTGGGGGTTTTGTGTCCTCCTGGGGGAAGAGAACTATTCAAGGATTAGAAAACAGCTGAATTAATAGGTAATCTGAAACGCACAGAAGTATGAGAACGAAATTTCTGGATTAATTCCAAAGTTGTGTATTCCATCCCAATGCATTCAATCACCAAAAAACAAAAACCAAAAACCAAAGTATTTCCTGAGAATCCATTTGTGTGTTTCAGACTGAAAAATCTGCACCCTACAGTCTATTTTATTTGTATATTATTGATTTTAAACAGGCATAATTTCTTCTTGTATTCTTTAATTTCTAGTATTCTCCTTATACCCACTGGAAAATTTAAAGTTTCATTTCATTTTGGGGTTTTTTTGTTGTTTTGTTTTTTACTCCTCATATTTAAAATTATCAATTATGCCTCGTGAGCAGTTATCAATAAATTTTCTTGTGAGTGAGCTTTCACTTTTTGAATGTACCAACTTACTGCAGAAGCCTGCCAGTAGTATTCCAGGGATATGCCTATCTTAAAAGCTATGAAAAATATTTATATTTTAACTGTCAGCTAAAACAAGGCAGCATGTGTAGTGAAAAGCTACGTGGCTTTTATTTGGTGTGTTATTCCTCAACAGCATGTTTTATTAGTGCTTTTAAAGAAGGATTTGTGTAAGAAAATGATCTAAATATGCTAAGAAATGCATTCTTCAAAAAATATTTGTTTATTGATAATGGAAAGAAGGCAGAACTGATTTTTGGTTGACTGAACTAATGCATGAGGCCTGTAAGAAGTGAGTGATAGCGTATTTCATGGCTGCTGGATTTTACAGATGCTGGATTTCACTCAGGTTGTTGGGAATTCTAAAGTTAACTTGAAATTGAGCTGAGGGGCCATTCAGGTGTAAGTACCAGTACCCGTCCATGTGATGTGGGCCAAAGCAACCAAGGTTGTGTTAAAATGGGTCATTATTTATAATCTGGCAAAATGAATACCTTATGCTGTTAGTAAAAGACAAATTTTGGCTATATAAGGATCATGGAATTAAAAATTAAAGAAGAACTTGAAGCTAGGTTGGAAGCTTGCATTTGCTGTTTGTCATTGCAGTTCCCAGAACTCTGGTTATGTGGTGGGCAGGGTGGTGTTGACATAGTGGGCTTCTGGCTGATGAGAGAAGTTAAAAAGTTGTCCCTGTAGCTCTAGGGGAAAATGCATATAGCACTTTTCCCCCAGAGTGATGGAAATTGCAGGTTGTGTTAGTTAAGAAGCATGTGATTCAGTGATTCTAGTGTGAGAAAATAAACTGTGAATCAATTTTTTTTTTTTTGTCTGAGGTGATGCCTGAAGATTTTCTTGCTTTTTATGTATTCTTCATGTATTTGTGGCTTTGCAGACTCTTAACACCTTGGTATATCTTCTAGTACTTTTCCAGCCTTCTTTTCCCACAGTGAACAACTCTTATTGATGCATTCTTGAAATTCTATTTAGTCTTGCCTTTTAGTGTACCAAGGACATTTTGTTTTGTACTATGTAATAGTCATAATAAAGGTAGAGGGGGCTCAAATGGGGCAGAACACGGGGGGGAAATTACTTCACCAACTACCCTTTTAATTGCTTAATATTTGCTGGATGTACTAATAACCCAATCTTATAGAAGGGGGTACATATTTCAATCCGGGTGCAGTTTTCACAACATTGTATACCAGAAAGCTTTCAAGGGAAGGTTTGCTTTATATTATCATTCTAATGTTGTTTGGAAAGTTTTGTTCTATTCTGGGCAACAGAGGCATACATTGAGTAGATGCGATTTTTTTTTCTTTTTTCAGTCTACGTTTAGGACTAGGAGGTGTTCAGAACAGAAGGCTCTAAACTTGTGTTTCAGGAACTGTACATGCCACAGTAGTTTCTACTGCACAGAAGATTTGTGACCAAAATGTTGACTCTTCAAGAGTATTTAATGTTTCTCTTTTTTTGCCATCAGGTAGGATAGCACCTAAGAAGCTAAAGAGGAGATCTTTATAGCCATATTTCACTGTCATGTTTTAAGCCCAGCCAGCCACTGAGCCCCACACAGTGGCTCACTTCCTACCCCCTGGTGGGACGGGGGAGTGAATCAAAAGGGTAAAAGTGAGAAAACTCATGGGTTGAGACAAAGACAGTTTAATAGGTAATTCAAAAGCTGTGCATGCAAGCAAAGCAAAACAAGGAATTCATTCACCATTTCCTATGGGCAGGAAGGTGTTCAACCATTCCCAGGAAAGCAGGGCCCCATCACTCCTAATGGTGACTTGGGAAGACAAACACAGTCACTTTGACCATCCTCCCTTCCTCTGTGTGCTGACCATGATGCCGTGTGATCTGGAATATCCCTTTTGTCAGCTGGGTTCAGATGTCCCAGCTCTGTCTTCTCCCAGATCCTTGTGCATCCCCAGCCCACTCACCGGTGGGGTGTGGTGAGGAGCAGAAAAGGCCTTGATGCTGTGTAAGCACTATGCAGGAGTAGAAAACATCCCTGAATTATCAACGCTGTTTCCAGCACAAATCCAAAACATAGCCCCATACTGGCTACTGTGAAGATTAACTTTATCCCAGCCAAAGTCAAGACACTACAGTATTTTTAAAACTAAATGTTTTCCTCCTCTACCCGCCCCTTCCCCGTGTCTTACCTTATTGTGAGCCTTTCCTTTGTCGGGTACATACAGACATTCAATGCTTTAGTTACACCTGCTATGGTAGCAAAAAAAAATAGTTGTAGCTTAGCCTGGAAGTGAGTCCAAGACTGTCAGTTGTGACCTGTCTTTGAACTGTTAAATCTCATCAGAACTGAGACAGTAGCTCTTGCTCTGCACATTATAAAGTATGTGAGAAGGCACTGTGTACCATTTCAGTAGCTCTAGAGCAGGAGAAAATTACTCTACGTAATATGTGCTTTGCAAAATACTGTCAGCATGGAGCAGGAGATATCTGTCACACCAAAATTTTGAAAGTTGTTTGACACAACCACAGTTAAGATCTGTTTCTCAAAAGATTAGAACCAAAATAATTCTATTCTAGATGCCTCTAGGAAATAAACTGACACATACAAGAAAAATTTACCTTCTTTATTGTGTATGAGTTTTTATACTTGGTAGTTACTGAACTTGGCCTCTCATTGTCTGTTTTCCTATTGTTGGCAGCATTACAGTGGTATATTTTCACATGATTGAAGTGTTCTTGAATAATTTGTCTGTCTATGCTGGAAAAAAAATAGGCTTTTCTTCCATGTTTGGCATGAGTACTTTGTTCACCTAAGTTACGGGAAAGAAAGCTCCCGTGTTGCATTCACATTTGGCTTTTGTTGAGTGTGTGTGCTCATATTTTAGGAAGTTTGGTATGTAGTAGAACATCATATTGTATCAATAGTCTTGGGGTCTGTGTGTAGAACAACAACTTGGGGGGAGGGGGTGTTTTAACCCAGGAATTAGTTGTTTAAACAGTCTTCTACTCATGATTAAACTGACATTTCTTTCCCTACAAAAGCTGTTTTGACAAGTTCTTGATGCTTGTGTTTGTCTACTCACAGAGTTGCAAGCATGGATGAATATTGATATTAAATGTGTGAATATAGGTGAGGGAGATAAACTACACACAATTTTAAAAGCTATCAGAACTAAGTTGTTCCCTATAGGAGTTCAGTGTATGGGATACTGTGAACGTACATCCAAGTGAAGGAATTATTGAGTAAGACACATTATTTGCATGGAGGCTACAATGAAGAATGCAGTTAGCTGCAGTAGGAAAATACTGGCGTGTAATGTTAGAAGAGTATTTTTCTAAGAAGGCATTGTTTAGTTCTCAGAAAATCCAGGTTTCTATTTGTTGTCTCCCTTTTTTCTTTTTGGCTCAGGTGCTTCTCTGAAGAGAAGGAAAATACTGACTTTGAAGCCTGTTATGAAAAGGTTTCTTAGTGGTGTTAAGTATACTCTTCAGATAAATGGAAAATTAAATTCAGTGAATGAGGCCTGAGAATACTCTCATTTTAACTAATTTTAAGTTAGGTATAAGATGCTATTTTTACTGCTTCAAGACAAAATAAGATTTTTTTTTTTTCTTCTGATATATTTGGGAAATTAAACTGAAGAATAGCTTTAGTGATGTGACTTAATATTGATATGGAAGATGGGAGGGAGAAGTGATTCCAAAGAGGTATCAAATAGCATCTGATTATGTAGTATTTTCTCACATGTTTAGTCAAATAATTTGAAGTATAAGAGAGATCAGTCAACAAGATTACTTACAGAAATTTTGTTGATAGTAACTATCATTATGGAGAACTTCCAAAATGAGTTTATCATCTACGACTTTTCAGTGTGCTGTTCTCCAAACAATCACAGCTATTTCTTTTAAGTGTTTGGAGATCATAAGGCTAAAAGAGCGCATGTAATCACACAGCACTCCAGAGCATGTGTGTGTACTGCTCTACATAAATGTTTTATTGTAGAGTTGCTTGTGCCACAGTGATGAAAGATCTAGGGCGAAAGGAAATTAGACTGCACTGATTCCCTCCTGTGTAATACTGCTGGTTTCTAAGTATTAAATCACCTGTTAGTAACCAAATTATCTGACATGGTTCTTGAAAAGCCTCAGTTGTAGCTGAATTCTTGCTTGGGCTGAAGAATAGAAGAAGAAGGAAATCTACAGCTATTCTGCAAGATGTAAATTTGTTATGGCATAATGATGACAGATTTTTCTTATAACAGGTTGTGGAAAACATTAACACTACCAATGAATGGCTTGATCTTTGCTCTCAGCTCCAGATGACCTGTCCTGTTGTCTGTAAGGGTAAGTATAATTGCATTGTGAAAGTACTGGTAAAATCTAGAATGATTTAAAACCATGTCACTGTAGCTTTTTGTTTTCTTTGCCTTGGTAGACACACTCAGAGTGTCTGACCAAGGTGATCTCTAGCTTAGTGGTTTATTCTTCGTCTAGCATGGCCTTACAGCTGTGATAAGATGCAATGTCAAATGGTTAGAGCACAGTGCTAATAATGCCAATAGTGCTAATGCCAGTCAATGCCAGTGCTAATAAGGTCGTGGGTTCGATCACCATATGGGCCATTCATTTAACAGTTGGACCCAATGATCTTTGTGGGTCCCTTCCAACTCTGAATATCCTGTGATTCTGTGATCTCCTTGCTACTTTAAGGAGATACAGCATGTCAATGCAGCCAAGGACCTTAGACTTCTGAGACATGTCACTGAATATCTGTATCACCCAGATATTTTGCCTATCATTGGACCTTTCAAGAACATCTCATACAGTTGGCTCAGGAGCACGATTTCGCTGCATATTGGTGTGGGGAAAGGAAACAGCGTCGTGTACACTCAGTCATACGCTGGACATATTCCCGGGGCAGTGCTGTCCTTTTAATCTCTGTGGAAAATACTTATAGGAATATACACCACTGATCTTGGTGGCTTACTGTCCTCTGAAAACTTTGAATTTAGCAAAAATGGGTAAAATTGTATGATTCTTCTGAACAATTACTTTTGTAAAGCAAATACCTTCTTTATAACTTAAGCTTCTGTTGTTAGATGTCGTCTGTTACCGAAAATGGAGATGTTACTGCTGGAAAGCCAAATGAAGAGAAAACATATAAAAAGGTAAATAAAACTTACAACCTTTTTATGGTATTTTACCTTCATTGGTAATTCAGGCCTGCTGTAAGTGAAATATATTTCAGAACTGACTAAAGCCAAGAACAAAGAAAACATGTTCCATAGGTGTTTTGAAAGTACTTTATCCCTTCTGTGAAATCATAAGGTATTTCTACTCACTGCAGAGCTGACTACCTGATGCTTGTTCAGTACAGCTTTAAAGCATACAATCTTGCTAGACTGATACACATTCTTTGCTCTTAGCAACAGATACACCTCTGGGCATAAATACTGTTGTGAAAAATTTAGTACAGTAAATTTCCAAATGCTTTGAATGTTTATACAATGTGTCTAGGCTACAAACCCAAAAAGCAAAGCACGTTTTTACTGCTTTGCCAAACGGACCACTATTTGTTTGCTAAGTATTTTTTAAAAAAAGAGATGTCTAAGAGAGGACATATTTAATGTAGGAGCATGCATCAACGGCCCATTTAGATATTGCTGATAGCAGTTTGGGGTTTGTTTTGCTGACACTGATAGTCTGTGACCTGCATTGTTTAGGTCCACTAGCAATTTTGATAACTAAGCGGAGCTATAAATGCACATTTTTCTATATGTATTTACACAACCAAATTGTTAGCTACCGAATTTGATAATTTTCTTGACAGATCACCTCAAAGAAATGGTGATGATTTTTTAAAATTAATTTCTGTAATCCATCAGAGAGACCCACATGCTTCTGCAATACATAGAGTGATTAGGGATTTTAGTTTCTGGGTGTTGCTTACAGTACTACTGGTAAAGTCAAGGAGATTAAGAAGCTGCTATTTTTTTCCTCACCCCTTTTTCTGGCAGTTACATTTCCAGTATCTGGGTGGCCTTAGCATTCCAGATAATTTTCTCAGAAACGAAAAGAAATAATGTCTGTTTTAAATACAGGTTATGTTAAATTTCCCAACTTATGACTTTAAAATATAAAAGTCTTGACACTTAATATGAGAAAAAAAGAAAAGTTCAGTGCCTGAAGTGAACACTTCTGCAGGTTGCTAGGCTAGACTAGTAGTAGTCATAGGTATCTGGTCATTATACATACTCTTCTCTTTCAACTATAAATTCATGATATTCCAGAGGAAGCCATGTAAAGTCTTCTCACTAGGGCACAAATTCTGCTGTGTATTTACTGGAAGTACCTATGACAAAACCTAGGAGTCACAGCCACATCGTATTGACAGATCACAGTGACTATCATCTCCAAATTCTCTCCTTTCCCCTGAACTGCCAGTTGTTTCATCTTGTGCCAGATTATTTGCTTTTCATATAATTACACCTCAGCTGTTCTGTGTTCAAGATCGTGTGTTGCATATGCCCCGTAGTTTAGTATTGTCACCAAATATTATCATCATACTTCTCCTTTTTGTGATAATTTTAATAAAATCTTAGTAAATTTTGACACCACAATTTATCCATGCAGAGCTAACTGGTAGCATATGTATGTGTCTGATGCCTCACTTTTAACAATGTCTATCTTCGCTTGAGCCAAATTCCTTAGAAGCCTTGCACTTTCTGTTAAATCTTGAAGACTCTGCTTGAGCTGGGAGATTGGTCCAGATGACCCCACTGGTGGTCCTTTCAATCTAAACCACTCTGTTATTCTGTGATCCGCACTTTCTTCAGATATTCCATATACATTGTTTCTTTTTTTTTTAATGGAAGTTCAGAGGAATGAATGATACGTCAGGAAGTGGGTTATGGGGTAAGTCTGGTAAGGACCTGTGTTTGTCAGAGGCATTTCATGTCATTTCTCATTTAATTCCATGTTTTTAGGTAAGTTACACAGAGAGATCTTGCTCTGTAGAAGACTTGTTTGCAGTTAAGACCTGCCTGTCTTTGATTGCCCACAGATGTTGCATTTACAGTTCTCCAGTCATGTATAGTTACTCTTGTTTGGTTGAAAAATACTTACAGCTCTGTCCTGTGACTTCCTGTGCCATTTTCTCCGGAAATCTGGGCTGGGGAAGAGCCTGTTTCCTCAGCTGGTGCTTTTTCATCTACTTGGGCAGTTTCTGTTCCAATCTACCACTGCCCTTCATCACAGTGGAAACACTTGGGCAAGATACTCTTGTAGTGCTGAAGTCAGACTGTGCTTGCTAACCTATTCTCATTGGTCAGAGACTTCACCTCCACTTGTTTTTTTTGTTGAACATAATAAAGGTGTAGAAGTTCCCAAAGAGATTACTTGTCTGTTCATTGTGGGGAAAAAAGGAATTTTGTTTATAGTGGAAAGGGTTATTTCTGATGTCTAGTATGTTTGCAGTGCAATATGTTTCATATGTTCCTGAATCTATGTCAATTAATTATAAGATTTATCCACATATTACAAACTTATGTAGTATTGACTGTTTTTCACTACTTTAGGTTTACCTCAGCTGAGAAAAACAAGAGCATCTCTGACTTCATCCAGGATAAAGCTTTCCAGAATAATAAGCAGTCTGTAAGGCTGTCAGTTCAGTTTCTGGGACTTAAGATTCTTGCAATATTTTCTTTATTTTTTTTTTCATCTCAGCTAAAATAGAGACAGGTAACATCTGTATCTGAATTAATTATATCTCTAGTTCTTCAATTTCGTACAGTAGTTCAGCTGATTTGCCAGCTGCAGGAATGTAAACACCTTAAAGTTCCAGGAAATTTCTTACATTACTACAACCTTGTGAAAGGCCTTGCACGAGCATTTCTACCCTATCCTTTCAGACTCTGAAATGCCTAATTGGACCAAGACAGAGCATGATTTCTATTATGAATCACGCTTCTTCATTCCACTCTTTTCTTTTTTAGCTTTCAGTTTTTCTGCTGCTGCATTCTGACATAAATGCCCTTCTGGCTTTTAATTGTCTGTTATTATCCCGTCAAAGTCCTTGAGAGAGAAGAGGGAACGTAACTTTCTGTTTATTGGTTTTGGTTGGTTTTTGGTTGTTTTCTTTTGCTTCTGAAAAAGAGAGTGTTTTTTCTCTCTTTTGGTGTTATTCAAGGCGAGGCTACTGAGCTGTTTAGCTACAAACATTATAATCTGAAACTACTCCTGGGTTTTCTCTCCATCTGTAAATTTTGAGAAGTAGCTAAGTCTACAGTGTGAATACGAACAATAAAGTATTTCATTCACCTCGATCACACTTAGTTAATGGAAGAGACATTTCACAGATGTATGTTCAATGCAGCTTTTAAGGTAGAGGATTCAAATAACTTTGAGATCAAAGAAATCATAAATTATGCAAACTGTGGCCAGTTCTTTCAGGGTGGAGTTATTGTTGGTTAGCTTGGGTTACTCTTGTGTCTCTTTTGCTTCTGGTTTGAAGGTTTTGTTTGGTTTTTTGGTTTGTTCGGGTTTGTGGGGTGGTTTTTCAGAGAGAAACAGAGTAAGGGACATAAGAGAGACTGGTTATTTCTTTCATTGTGTACTTGAGGATCCTAAGCAAAGTATGGAGGGAGCTTGCAACAAAATCCAGTCACCCAACTCTAGTTTTTCTTGGGTATTCATCACGGTCTTGTCACTGACATCTGGAGTATGCAGTAGGCATTTTTTTTGCACACTTTGCTGTAAGAAGCCACTGACACACATGCAGCTTTTGCACTGCAATGTTGTAAATCACAGAGTTCCTGAATCTGCTCCCTGACAAAGCAGAGTTCAGTAGCATTCTGATGCTTAATACTAGGATGGTGGCAAGAATGAGGCACAGACAAGTCTGTCAAAGCTCATTAAATGTGTAGAAGAAAATCACACCAGAAAATAAAGTAGATGTAGATGTGCACTTGTGAAAAACTGCTCCTGGATTGTCCCAGTCTCTACCTTTAGTCTGAAGGCTGCCACACAAGCATATATTAGAGGTTTTTTCTTGTTATTGCATATCTTGCAGCTCTTCTGTTTAGCGTATTACAAGCACTTTCTGTAACCTGTTCAAAACTGCATGTCATAAGTGTGACTCACTTTGCCAGGGGCAAGGGGAATTTGCCTGGATAAAGGAAGCCTTCTACCTATTGTTAGAGCTTCCAAACATGTGCAAGCAGCACTGCTCCATCACTTTCGGCTTTGACTTGTGCCCTACATCTAATGACTGCAGGTAGGGTACTTTTTCTTGTAGACACTGAAACTGTTGGGGGTTTTCCTGCACTGGGACCCATGTTCTCATTGGCAGATTTTATGCATCTGCAAAGGTACTGAAATGACTGTCTTTAGTGACTGTGCCTGGAGCTATGGCTACTTCCAAGCTCAGAGGTCTCAAATTCTTTTCCTCCAAGATAGAAAAACCAGAGTAGTTTTGTTCATGGCTACTCCTGAAGCTTCAGCATAAATGTTTTGAAATGGAGGAAAAATTAATTGAAAGCCATGGAGTCACCTGAATCCAACTTTGGAAAATTAAGGAAGATCAGAGTTAGCTTGGATCAGAAAATCATTCTGGTTGCAGTTGAACTGGAACAATCACACACACACTTTCCCTGGGCAGAAGGCCACCTCCATGAAGCGTGACCTGCAGAAGGCGAGCAAATATTTGCTAGAGGGGAGAATAGTGTGAACTAAAGGAAGATTGAAAGGGGTACTGTGGCCATAATGACCCATGTGTTGTGGAGAAACAGTGAGATTAGTTAATTTTAAGGGATTTTCTCGTAACTCTATTTTTACGTCCCTATTTGTGATTTATTGTGTGGCAGCTGCAGAAAGCATGCCGAGATTGGGTGGCCACCTCCATCCAGAAGTTTCAGCAGAAGCAGCTACAAGAAGTGTTGTTTCAACGAGACTGTAAGCACAGCAGGCATTCAAAGACAAGACACATGTAGCGCAGAAGCAATGGACTAGGCAATAACCAAATGTTCCTCTTGAATCTAGTTGCAACTTCCTAATGTTCTAAGAGATCTCTTTATAAATACTATTTGAATAAGATGTATTGTTTTTCAACAGACATTTTCCTCAGATGATTTGGCTTAAGAGTTTACACAATTTATGGCAGGTTATATCTTCTCAGAAGTCTGGAAAAGATAAACTGTGTTTGCATGGAAGTGATAGTATGGATGGATTCCTGGTACTTGTGGTAACCAGGAAAACTGAAGAACAAATGCCTACATGTAGCAGAAAATTGAGATCTGGCATAACCCATGTGGCTTGAATTAATTTGATCAAGTGAGGCCCTGTGAATATTTTTCTTATTTTTTTTTATATATTTATTTACTTCACTGAGAATGTTACGTGAAGGCAGGCAGCTATTCTACACCAGTCCAGTTCATTGTTCCACCAAGGAGAAGACTGGAACAGTGAGGGAGATGAAAGCAGACTTCTCCGCATATAGTAGTAGAGAGAAATGAACTAGCGACAACTACTTTGTGGGAAGCACGGTTGCAAAGCAGTGTTAACCAGTGGCTTCTGTTCAGATGTCTGTTTCTCTCCATCTCTTACACAGAACCATGGTAGCTCGGTGTCTCTGCCATTTCATTAGGCAGATTTTAAAACCTGTTTGAATGACAGTAGTAGAGAAGCTGAAAGAAAACAATCATCATTTTGCCATCCAGAGTGATAACAAGGTAGAGTTTCTGAGGCAGAGTGAACTTCTCTTTATTGCTTTATTGCACCTGCAATAAACCAGATGTCTTCCGGAAAAAACACCATCTTTGCCCCAGAAAGTTCATAGGTCAAACTTCAGCTGCAATAAAATCAGTTATAAAAGGGGAAAACACATAAACAAGGACAAAGTCCTCATTCATGAAGGGTGTCCTTAGGATGTCTACTTTTGAAGAAGCCAAGAATGTTAGAGTTACATTTCATTGAGCATGTTGTGGGAAATGCATATAGATTTAACAAAGAACAATTGAGAGTTGAAAGAAGAATGGAAAAACATCTTGAATGACAGCAGAGAGGAACTTCTATTAAATTAAAGGAAGCCTGTATCCTGCTCAGCTCCTCTCTGCTTGAGATTTGTTAAACGATTTATGTCATTAATAGCCCCTTATAATTATGGAGAAAATATGAGGAAACTTGTTTAAAAGAATAAATGTATTTACCATATCTCAAATCCTTGCGTACAGTGTACTTGGTACCTTTACCGGCACACTAGTGGTTAGTTAGGTTTGCCAGCTATTTACAACCTTCACACTCTAATGGAAATAATTATTGGCTAATGTATAATATACTTTCTGAAATTATAGTAGGTATAATTTCGCCATCCCTGCATTTTTTTTCATTTTCTTTAAAGGACAGACTTTTTCAATCCTTTCTGTAGCCTTGTTCCTGACTTGCACAGTTGTTCGATAGTTTCATTTAGTTGATTTTTTTTTTAAATCTGAATGTGAACTGCCTTTATATGTGTTATGTGTGTCTGATTAACCCCTTTAATTTATTAAAATGACAAATATAAGTTTTATAGGACTACCTCAAAGCGATTATTTGCAGGAAAAGCAATGTTTAAATCCTACTTAGTATATTTGTGGGATCATGTGCAAACTTAAGACCTGATTTGAGAGGATTTAAGTTCTCATTTATTTTGCTACTCTGAAAAAGGATTTCATCTTAGAGTAATGTAGAACAAGTGGAAGACCCATCTGCAGATAAATTTTAAAGGATAGTGCATCTAGTGCTAGAATATTTATCAGTGATACAAATATTCTGTACAGCTGTCTGTGTTCTATATTATATACTTTCATCCTATAACTTGTTGTTATGCTTTATGAATCTGCATATAGTTTTTCGTATCTACAAGCTCTTCTAGCAAAGCCGTATGACAAATATAGAAAAAACATATCGTTACTTTTGACAAAAAGTAGCAAAGGTATGCTTCATCATAAAGAAGATAGTTTAAGTTTTTCATGCAGGCATAAAAACATCAAAGCACCTGCACAGTAGACAGTGATATCCTAAATAACAAAAGGAGGATGGCAAAAAGTTTTACTTTGTTGTGCCCCTTTATGTAACAAAGGCAGTTGTCATAGCGTGAACCATCTGCCAGAAATTCAAACACGTTCATAACTTAAAATTCATCAACTTGTTTATCCTGCTGTGTATTCTCATCCCTTAATATTTCTTGAGCATCAGAAGGTTGATAATATGTTAAATGATCTGGGAGTCCCTGTACAGTCACTGTGCACTGTCAGCTTTACAATTACAGCTGATAAATGGTCTCAGGGCCATTTTCTGAACCTCTCCATGAGGCTAATAGAAAAAAAGTTATTGTGGTCTCTAAAAGACTGAAAAAACTCATGGCGCTGAAGGTTGCTGAATTTTATTGCTTGCTCTACAGCAGGAGGGTATTCAAGATGAATTGAAATAAATAAGGAGTTTAGGTTTGAAACTAGATTTTGCTGCCTTCATGAGTGTTAAAAGAGGTACCTGAGTAAGTAAAAATGCAAAAGAGGCTTCAATTTTTCTATTTGTATTTGCAGCTTCCAATAAACACATTTTTGTAGTAATAAAACGGATATTTCAAGAATATTTCCCCTAAGGCTTGAGAAGCAGCTTTTTAATATTTTCCTTGGATTTAATGGTAATTAAAAACAAACGAACAACCTAATAATAATAATAATAATAATAATGATATAAAAGTTTAAGACAAGTGATGTTTTAAAGACAAATTCCAAGGCTTGCCTTGTTTTTATCGTAAGGATTGTGAAAACAAAAACTTCAGGCTTTTTGTCAATTGCTAAGGGGGTTTTGGGTGACCAGCCTTTGTTGATGCTGGTGGTGATTTGACAAAAGTTGACTTTGGGCCAGCAATTTCCTTCAGCATACTTTAGCTGCTATAAGTTTGTTTTAAAGCAGTTGTTAAAGTATCCTGAACAATTTCATAATATTGCTTTTCTGCTAAACCAACTGCTGCGATTGCTGCAGAAAGGATGGGTGATTCCTAATAACACTATGAATAGAAGTGGAAATTAACAAGAAGGTAACCTTGTAGGTAAGGTATAACAAGGTGTAACCTTGTTGGTAAGGTAACAACCTCTGTGTTGTTGTAGCACGCCTTACATTCTGCCCTCCGGAGACTATAGGTCTGTAGGTCTTCTTTTGAATTTGAAAAAAATACTACAGGTATTTTTTTATGAGCTTGAAAGGTGATCCTTTTGAAATCACATTGCCAGATTACCTGTCTTGGGTTTTTTGAAGTTTGGTGGGTTTTGTTAGGGTTTATTTGGAATGGCATGTCCTCTGTTGTACTGTACTATCTGCTGTTCTTTCAGACACAGTTGCTTGCTGTGGCAGTGAACAAGATGGGCATCCAGCAGTGAAGCAGAAACTATTTGTATGTGTATTGGTTTGATCAAAGTTACATAATTACAGCTTTTGTTGGGCATTAATCATTCATGAATAGGAGCCTTTCAAGGAAAGAAAAATGTGACTCTTCTTATGACACAAAGCCAAATCTTTTTAGTAGCGAAAGTAGCACTTTCAGAATGGAGTGTTGTTTGTTCCCACCAAATTGCCTGTTCTAAACTGTTATGCAAGTATAAGTTCTGCTTGGTGTGCAGTCTTAATTATTTAGGAGCTACACATTTCTCTCTTTTCTTTTCTAAAAATAAGCAGCCACTTTAGTATATGCTGTTCCAAGAACTATAACAAGAGCAGCTTTGTGTACTCTAACCACTTCTTGTGTAATTTCCACTCCTGAGATGGTTCTCTTCAAGTGCTGAAGTGATTCTGATCATGAAACTTCTGGTGCTCTTTGCTTCCACTGTTAGTCTCTTGCTTGTTTGGTGGATGGGAGTTAAAACCTAAAAACAGGGCCCAAAAATGTTGTCTTCAAACTGTTGAAAATAGATCTTGCATGGGAGATACTACCTTCCTTGTAGCCTTCTTTCCCTGCCCAATTGTTTTCTTTATTCACTTCTTCCCGCTTTTCTTTAGAATTCCTTTCCTGACTTGTTTCTGATTTTGACTCAGTTCTACCATTTTTTTAAATCTATGCAGCAGGACTGTTTATTCAGCATGAGACAGTTTCACAGATGGTCTCAATTTACACATATATAGTATCACAATTTTGTGCTGTCATTTTGAATCTTTCTCTGTCCTGCAAGCCCTGGCTTTGAATTGAGTTATTACACTTTATGAGGGTAGATTTTTATGTAGAGATTTCACCATCATTTTCATTTCTCTCTGGATTCTCCTCAGTCAATGCACCTCTTGCAGTGATTGTTAGGCAGAATGTAATAAACACATCTATATCTGGAATCAACACTTAAACCATAAGCTTGCATTGTGATGCCTTGGCATGTATGTACAATCACCTGGAATTTGTGACTGGTTTTTTCCAGAGTATAGTGCATGCTGCTTCAAATTCCTGAAGCAACCTGAACGTCCAGTTAGACTGGAAATGTCTTAAAAGGACCACAGATAATGGCTGTAAGTTTTGTAAAGACAGACCTGAAAATAGAGGAGTTGTGCACTGTGTTAAAGTGAGTCATGAACATAGAGAAGTCAACTACAGTGACTGTGGAAGCCCTATCAAATGCCTCTGGGTCAAGATCAGAAGGGACATCTCCAAGGGGCATCTTAGGTTAGACATCTGCTGCTGACCTCCAACCCAAGATGATATCAGCAGAGAAGCACTTAAGCAGGGTCACTTGCTTTAGATACCAGATCCTGGATCTTACGAGTGACTTCAACTGCCCAGACATTTGTTGGCAGAACAATGGTGGCTCATGTAATCCATGAGCCTAGTGGACTACTTCCTCATACAAATGTTAGATATACTAACCAAGAATGAAGCATGGCTGGGCTTGCTACTCACAAACCAAGGAAACCACTTTTGTAATATCTTGGTTAGTGATGGCTTTGGCTGCAGGGATCACCATATCATGGAGTTTGGGGTCTGGCTGTGCACTCTGAAGGTTAGCACTAAGGCAAAGGGAAATGTTATGGAAAGAATCCTCCTGGGGGCCATCGCAAGTCAGCTGAAGCACATGATCAGGAAAAGCCAGTGTGGATTCACCAAGGGCAAATTGTGCTTGACAAATCTGATTGCCTTCTACGGCAAAGTAACCTGCTTGGTTGATGTGAGGCAAGCCGTGGACGTTGTCTCCCTGTGTTTCTCCAAGGCTTTTTCTATGGTTTCCCACAGCCTCCTGGTGAAGGTGTTCCATTATGATCTGGACAAGAGGTGCGTGTGGTGGGTGGGGAACTGACACACGGGCGGCACCCAGAGTGGGGTGTAAGTGGCTCCTTTTCCACCTGGCAACCTGGCACAAAGGGGTCACCCAGGGATTGGTGTTGGGCCCGGCACTGTTTCATGTCTTCATAAGTGGTCATCCAGAGCATGTATGATCAAGTGTGTGCTGATGGAGTTTGCCGATGATCCAAACTGAGTGGGGAGGTGAACACTTTGGAAGGGAGAGCCACCCTGCAGGAAAAGCTGTGTAGGCTGGAAGACTGGGCAAATAAGAACCTTATGAACTTCAACAAGGGCAAGTGTAAGATCTTACAACTGGGAAAACATGTTCCAGGAGTGCAGCACAGGCTGGGAGCACAAGGCCGGGGAGCAGCTCTGTGGAAAGGGACCTGGGAGTCCCACTGAGCAACAAGCTCAATATGAGTGAGCAGTGTGCTGCTACAGCAAAGAAAGCCAGCAAGATCCTGGGAGAGCATCAACAAGGGCATCACCAGCAGAGATTATCCCACTCTTGTCAGCATTTGTTAGGCCACACCTGTAATACTGTTGTCAGTTTTGGTCCCCACCCTTCAAAAAAGATAGGGACAGGCTGGAGAGGATCCAAAGGGCCACAAAAATGATCAAAGGACTGGGAAGCCTGACATGTGAGGAGAGGCTGAAAGACTTGGGTTTGTCCAGCCTTGAGAAAATCGGGTTAAGGGGAAAACATCACTCTGTTCTAGTATTTAAAGGGTGACTACAAAGAAGATTGAGACTTTATTTTTATAAGACGTCACACGGAAAATATGAGGAATAATGGGTTAAAGTTATTCCTGGGGATATTCCACTTTAACACAAGTGGAAAAATTTCACAGTGAAATCAATCATCCTGCAGAATAATCTCCCCGGGACTGGTGGATTCCCCAACATGGGGCATTTTTGAGATTTGGCTTCACAGGGTGCTGGGTTGTCTTGTCTAGGCCGTGCTTTGGTCAAGAAGGGTTGAAACTCTTGAGGTCCCTTCCAACCTGGTATTCATTCTATGATTCTTTGCTGAGTTAGAACCCCATGTCTAAATTATTTGGGCAATTTGAAAAGTTTCATTTTGTACAACCAGAGAATTGATTTTTGAAGATTTTGCTACAGTATAGTGATTCTCTTAAATCTTTTAATTAAAAATCATTATTTCACTGAGTTCTAGGAGGTAAAGGTGACATGGGGTTATTATTATGAGAATAATCGAAGAGTTTAGCTATAATATTACTGATAAAGAACAGAAATCTGCTTTTAGCAAACTCACACTTGAATTCTTATTTTCTACACAGACTGCATCCTCAGCCATTAAAGGCGCTATCCAGTTGGGAATAGGATATACGGTAGGAAACCTTACATCAAAACCAGACAGAGATGTTCTTATGCAAGACTTCTATGTAGTGGAAAGTGTCTTCCTACCAAGGTAAGAACAAGCATATTCAATTTTTCTTCAATAGAATTTCATAATTATACTCTTACGAGATTGTTTTCCAGTTCTAACAAAAAGAGTGTAAGTTTAGAGTAAGTTTAATGTATGAAACTTGAAAATTATCCGGTTTTCATGTTGTCATTGAAAATGAAGGTAGGGAGAGAACTTGAAAGGTCACGCTTCATCTGAAGATTTGAGACTTACCATTTATAGACAGGGAAAGTAGTTTTGACACTTTCAGTTGAAGAAGCCGTCAATTAGAATTTCAAGCGATTTGTGGATCCAATGTTGACATTTGTTTAGTTGCAGTATAGTTTCTAAAAATGGAGAAAATACTTGACATTTTGTTGAGGAGTTTTAAAAATTTATGAAAATTCAAGTCCTGCAGTTCTAAATATAATATAAAAAATTATACTTCAACATTGCATTATGTTTACACTATAAAATTCTGTCCAGGACTTTAGTCTGTGAGAACTCTCAACTCTTACAAGCTACACTGATTACAGGTTCCGCACCTTTACTGCTTTGCCACTTCAGCTTGTATCACTGCCAAGCTGATGGTATAGAAATTGTAACAATACAGTTATGCTGATCAGAGAAATCAAGGTCATACTGATTTTTGGTGTTCAGAAGCTGAAGTACAGTGCCAGGTAACCTTTCCAAGTTACATATGCTAAGAAGAGGGTTTAGGAGAAATGTATTTCAAAACCAGGATGACTTACTCTGTTCAGTGTTGTCTGGGTTCTCAGAAGTGCTAAATACAGTCATTTCAGTAAGGACACACTAAGTATGTAATATTTCCTGAATTTGGGAATGATTTCTGTGAGTTTTTCAAAGTTTTGTTCATGTGCAGTTTGAATTCTACTTCATAAACTGTTTCTAGTAATTTTTAATCCTTAGTATTTATGGTGTCACTAAACCAAGTTAAATGAACAATACACAAAATAATTGCAGGCACTTTAAATCTTAGCCTTTCCTCATGTAAATTTCTTTGATTTGACTCCTGATTCTTGTTGAACCGAAATATCCTTCAGGAAAAAAAAATTATTTCTTATGTGAAATGAAGCTTTTACATTACATTCTCTAGTTCCTAGTAATTGAAGGTGCTCATATCCTTGTTTTGGTGTTAATGATAGGATTTGTGCCCGGGTTAGTAGTCTTGCTTTTGTAGATTAGGTAGATATAGAGAAGTTAATTATATGCATGTGTTTTCATACACTATAATCACAAAATTTTTTTTAAAAAATCCAAGTTACAGGTGAGAAATTTGCATATCATGTACCAAAGTTTTCATTGATGAGAGAAATGTCCGCCTATGACAGTGATGGATGCTTCTGTGGTATATTCTGTGCTTGCTGTGATAGCACCTTTGTTCATGGAAACTAAATGGAATCTACATGCTAAAACTCTTTAAATACATAATGTTACAGTTTGAGGAAGAAAATTTATTCTTTCTTTTTAAACATAGTTTTCAAGGAACAAGTAAAACAAAAAGGTATGTAGTCCATAGCATTGCATGTGTCTTTTTTCTCACATGCATGTACACACAGAAGTGAGATTTCCTTGGTTTTTGTTGGTGTTAAGGAAGAGCTGGAAGACATCCCTTCTGGCTTGGAAAAAAAGAAGGCAGAAGGAAGAGACTGATTGCACTAATAAAATTGAATTGAAAAGCCTTACTGATACCTTTCTGGACACTTTCCTATAAAAAGTAAACCTTTTGGGGAAAATTAGGCAAATGAGAGTAATGTCCAAAGCAGTGTAGCTTTGGGTTTTGGCGTGTTTTTTGTATCGCTGGGTAGTAAGCAGTAGTATATAGCATAGTGAGTCATCTCAGCTGTAACAAAGAGGCTCTCTATAAAGAGCACTTTGTTGACAACATTGTCTGTGGTACTAAAAGTTGGCCATCTCCAGCAATCTCTTCAAACCAAGACACTTGAGTTCTTATGCTGATGCAAAGAAATGTCAACTTTCAAATCCCTCCTCTGTCTTAATGTATCATGCACTTTCATTTATCTAAAGTATTTTCAATCAGAAGTTGTATTACTGTGCACAAGTTGTAATAATTCAGGATTGCACATAATACAGGATTCTTTCTTGATGGTTGAGAGTATTGGGATGTTGAGTGTTTCACGATGGCACTATGTGGACTGGTCCTGAGTAATAGGAACAGGCAGTTTCATTACCCATGTTGGAAGTAAAAAGCAAAGGTTGCATGTTGCTTACAGACCAGGCTGCACTCCCAAGGTGCACTTCAGGTGCTCTTCACTTTTTCCTAGGGGGGTACCTACATGTGATGGTAGTATTGTTAAAAGTAATTACTTTAATGACTTTTTTTGGTCCCCTTTGGTTTGGTCTGGATTGAAAGCAATTAGTGGAAATTAGTTACACCAGCAGGTGAAGTGAGTTGACCTCTATCTGGAAGCACCATGGAACAGGCTGAGGTTGGGTAAACTTTTTGCAGAAGTTTGCAGCTGAAGGAGAACCTAACAGTGCAGCAAGTGTGGTGCTGAAACAGGTGCTTACCCAGCAAGGAGCAGTATTTTTCCACTTGCTTTGGGTACAAATAATTCATCTGCAACTCCTAGCAGGCTGTCAGCTGAACTTTCCCTTCATTGTGGCAAATTCACAGCAAACTGCCTCTTCACATGGTGTCCTGCTCCACCTTCCTCCCAAGTTTTCCCTGCCTCATCCACATCTGGAAGCGTGGTGAGAGGACAGCTGTTTTCCAGAGTCATAGGCACACCAGCTTCTTTGACAGCAACAGGAGCAATGTTACAGTAGCAGTGGTAGGATAGACCTAAGCTAGTAGAAATGCAATGAAATGCAATGCAGCCTGTGCACCAGCATGCAAAATAGTGTTATCTCTGCCTTTTTATAGTTAGGGGAAAACAGTCAATACTTGTTTATTAATTTTATTAGTTGAAGAAGATAAACAGACACTGCATATCTCTCAGACCCTGAAATAACTCTCAGCCCATACCTTTGCTTCAGTAGCCACAGCAAAACACTTTCAGCAGAGTTCAGGATTCATTAAGGAGGGAGAAAAATGCCAGGGAAAAAAGTGATCAGGTCATATCTGAAAGTAACTGCTGTGCATATTGTGGGAGCTACTGATGTAAATCAGGAGCAACTTTGTGGATTGCAGGTTATTCCTGGTCCAGAGTTACTTTGTAACTGTGTTAAATTGGTCAGAGTTTAGGCCAGATTCATTTACGTGTTTGTTTCTGGAAGTGACTTTGAGTGAAGTACAGGTGTCTCTGTACAGTGGGTGGATTTGAATTGCAAAGGTGCCTGCCTTCATTTGCACATTGTAGTGGTGGAGGGGGTGGAGAAGTGCCTTTGTCGCTTTCTGCTTCACATTGTGACATTCCTTTCATCCCTTTCTCTTCATGCTCGCCAGGAGTTTGTATAATGTGTTGCTTTTGGAAAACGAGGTATTACCAGAAGCTGCTATAATGGCGGTCATTGAGAACCACCATCCAGATAGAGTTTAAATGGTACTATGCAAACGTTCTCCTAAAACAGAGAAACAAAATGCACCCTGCACTGACCCGCTTGATTCTGAAGACAGTGTCTGAAGTCTCTGCCCTTCTCCCTGAATAGAGTGAAACCATAAGGGAAACCACTCCAAGTAACCTCTTTTCTGGCTTTTCAGTTCCACTTTGGAAATCCAGCAGCAGAGGTGCTTACCTGGTGCTGGTACTGCTGCAGCAGTGGCTGGAGGGTTCAGCAGGAAGGCTGTGCATCCCACATGTGCTCTCTGTGCTCTGTCCGGTGACTCAGCTGTGTGGGGCATACTTGTGCTCCCGTCTTCCTTGGCTGGAACCAGTTCCCGGTGGCACAATTTAGTTCCAACTTAGTCATTTGTACAGCGTGGCTTCAGCAATATTTTGTCAGCTATTTGACTGGGCTGTGGTCCTGGCTCCTAGTGATATGGCCATGGTTAGACGGGCTCGTTGCTCGTCCGTAAGCCCAGCTCTGGCAGGCAGCGGTAAGTCAAACTGGTTGCTGGGCCATGGCGCTGTGCAGCTGCTTGTAAGTTGGCAGTGTAGGCAGCTTAATAAGCTCTTTCAGCAGACATATAAAGAGGTGCATTTTCTGTGGTGATGATCAAAAAGCCAAACAGAAGCTGGTCCACTCTATCAGCTAATTTTGGCTATGAAGCTTCAGAAACTCAGAGCATTTTGAGCAAGGCAGTATGTTTCAGCCTGCCATGTTTTTATTTTCTTAGATGCAGGCTGCTTCTAAGCACAGCTGTGAGTTTGACCTTTTTGCAGCTAGTTGTTAGTCAATCTTATGCACTTCCCTTGCTAATACACTTTTATTTTCAGGGTCTAGACTCTGCATATTGACAACAGTTGCTATCGTTTCTAATTGAACTAAGAAGTGTGTTAGATGCTGATGACCTGTATGCACTCTGCAGCTACAGTCTGTATACCGAACTGGTTCACTTACAAATCGCTTTTTTGTGATGCTAATGAAAGATTAGTCAGTACTTTCTGCTCTTTATGTCAAAAGTTTACCATTGTATTGTGATAGCATTTGAATGACAGCTCAAATAAGTGGTCAAAAGTATGAAGAAAGTAAAAACTTTGACATATTTCACCAATGTGAGTTTTACCCTGCATCTAAAACTGAAGTGTACTGCCTTCTAGTATGCTTTTGAGGACTGATGGAGAAAAATAAGGAAAACTGACATTCAGCCTTGGAAATGTCTTTGTACCAAAGCTGTATCATAGGTTAGCTGATGGACTAAATAGTGTGTTTGTAGTATAGAATGTTCTGCAGGTTCAGTGTGACTAGTATTCCACATGTTCACACTAATGATGGGCTGTTGTGTAACTTACACCACAATATGTGTTTCCAGTGGGTGGTTTCACAAGACAGATAAAGTGACCTGAATATTTTCATAAAGTGCTGCTGCTCTTTTTTGGTGTTTTGCTTGCAGAGATGCACAGAATGACTCTAGTTCTGACAGACTTTTTGTGGTTTGCAAGTTCGGTGATAGCAGAGAGAGGAGGATGCAAAACAAATATTAGAATTGGGAATCCTTTGGCAACAAAAGCAAAAAATGTGCTTGTTAGGAATTACTGCACTAACCCAGATAGTTGTATGGTTATGTAGACATACTTAAATGACTTTTAAAGTACTATGAGATCCTGTATTTTAATAGCATTTCCAGTTGGTTGTGAAATAGTCATATCTTCTTCATCATAAGTAAATGCTTCTGTAGTCATCTGTTACATAGATATGATTGGCTTGGTTTGTTTTTAAGATACTTAGTATTCATAGCTGTATTTCAAAGCTGCCTTGGAGGGAACTGTTTAGGACAGCATTTGGGAACTGGAAGTGTAGGAAAATGTAAGTGAGAAAAAAAGATATTACCACTGGACTTCATCCCACAGTATGAAGAAAACATACACACACCCATTTGTACAGATAACCACAATACCCCCTTCCATCATGTGGGAAATGACGCTTTTCTGAAATTATATACAGGAAATGAATATACCAAAGCACTATTTGACTTGCAGCATGTGTTTATCTGGTACAATTTGTAGAGTTGAAACACATTTTGATTTTGAATTTTTAAAAAGCAGCTGTATCCAAGAGTAATAAAATGGAAATTAGATACTCTTAGTTTTTAGTTGGAAATAAAATCTTAGTTTTTGTTGGAATGTTGGAAGCATTTAAGTTTAGATATTTTATTTTGATTTTACGATCTAAAAAAGAGTTGCTTTCACTGAAAGAACTGAGGTGTTCCTCCTCTTCACTCTTTTTACCATACACACAAGAAAATTATACACGGGATCACAACTACAGACTAATTCTTTTGCTAACAGCTCCATCAGAGCCTATTAACATTGCTCAGCAATGAAGGCTTTCTACCAAGATATGCAGCTGGCTTCCTCTGCCCCTTCAGATAGGTGTGATATCTGCTGAGTACATCCTACCAGGGTGAGGCCATAGCAAAGAAAACTGCCAAGAAACGTACTTGGGTGTCTTGTTTAGCAAATTTTTGCAAGTCATGGGGTTAGCCATTCAAAATGTAATTATATTTAGTTCATTTTTAGTTTGATATTGCACCACCTATGCTTTAAATCCACTCACAGTATTTACAAAGAAGCTAAGATGCACATGCTGTCATTTCTAGGTGTGCTCGATTAAAAAAAAAAAAAATTGCAATTTAAGTGTTAAACCCAACTTGCATTTTAAGCTTTATCTTTCTTCTTTAGTCTGCCTACCAAGCTTTTCCTTTTGTGTAACCTAACAGCTAAGGTTATTAAAATACCTCATACGTTACAATTGCTTCTTAATCTTTTCAAAGCCTGTATTTTTTTGTCATAGCTCAAATAGAAAGACTTGAATTCCTCAAGATTGCCAGAATCAGAGCTCATTTTAAAGGTCTTTATCTTTGTTTTTCTGGTAGACCTGTGCTTAAACTAGCTGAGACAGAAATTATATTGTTACCCTTTTTTTTTCTTTAATAGAATACATTTCTATTATGTCCAAAGCACCATTTTGCAGATTTAATTTTTTGTCAACAGATCATGGATATTTTTCTCATTCAACTTCAAAGACATAATAATCCCCATGAAACTCCCTAGACTGATTAAAAATCTTTATATGTAGTGCTTTGCACATATACTTTAATCCCACCGGAGTGAAACTGTAAAATGCACCAAGAAAATGGGGAGAGAAACCATGGAATGCATTATTTCAACAGCTAATAGAGTGGAATGTGAATAATTTCTAAATACCGTATGGATGTACTTACATCAAGCATTCTGTACAGTGCAATTTGTCCTTTTCAGGCAAGAACAAGGCCATACTCAATTCATACTTGTCATGTGAATGTCAAATTGATAAGAAATGTGAAGGTTTCTCATTACTGTAGGAAATAACTGGAAGTTACAGTGCTTTTTCTGTTAAAAGTACCATCAAGAAAACCTTAAAAACTATTTACCAGAGTACTTACAAGAAATCTTGCATTTGTGTCCAGCTTGCTTCTTGCATTATGGAAGAACTTACTGTTGGGATCATGTAAACTATTCTGTTAGGCAGTGAAGCTGAAACAAATTAAGATTTTAACTGAAATTGATTAAATGAAACTGATTAATATGTGTAACAGAAACATAGGTAGGGTATGATAAAATACCCTGCAGACCTTAAATAAAAGGTATTTTTAAAGATGATTTTATAAAGAATAAGGAAACTTGTCTGTATAGTGAAAGTGATTGTCATATCTGTAATAAAGTAATCTCATGTGCTCTACATACTTGAAATTTCCCTCTGTGTAGAAGGTGTTCCAAAATAATTGCTCTGTTTTGCAATAAATCTCCACTTGCTATGCATTACTGTGCACCTGCCAACCCAGCATGGGCCATTTTACTACCACATGCACTTATGAAATGGCTCAGAGCTGTGCTATTGCCATAGCAAACCTCCTCTCTTCATCTCAGTTTAGTGAAATTCCAGTGACAGTACATGTTCTGGTGTAGTAAGGACATGTAATCTATTTGTTGATGTGCTTTCACAGAAGCTTTCAGGTTATGGCTGTAGGAAGCAGATTTACAAAAGTATTTAGTACTGAAAGGTAGGATTTTTTTGTAAAGTTTAGATGATTTTATATTCCCTGACAATGATGCGATGCTTCAGTAGAGGACACTCTGTTCAGTTCTTGTCTGCATCTTACAACAATTAAGTGCATTTACAAGTATAACCCCAGGTTCCCAGTGTAGCTGTATGACCACTGTGGCATCCTCATATTGCACAAAAATGCAGTTAGTCGCAACCAGCTGTATAAAACTTGATATCAGACAAGTCTGGCAGTGTTCTGAACAGCTAAAAGGCTTTATGAATGAGCATTGGTCTATGTTAATTGTAAATAAAAGCTACCATCTTTAGCTTGTATCCTACTGATTTCCATTTTCTGGCTCTATAAGGGAACACTAAAGCACATGTGGAGTTGATTTTACTGCCTTGGAGTAGTACTGCAGTAGACTATAAAGTGATCAGAGGAGTTCACTGGGACTAGGCAGCCTTCACTAACTGTTACCTGTGGGGTTTAGCACTCCAAGAAGCAGCATTATTCTATTGTCTTTGTATCATGAATCATCCACAACCATCTTTTTATGTGTGAATTCCAGACAGAAATCTTGTTGGTTTTTCCCCTCCTTTTGTCTTCTGTTCAGGAGTCTAAAGTCTTATACACTTCTGGAGCCTGAGAAAGCTTGTTCACCCGCACAAGTTTGGTTTTGTGGGGTTTTGGCAATATGCATGCAACGGCACCTAGATTGGTTGGGTAGGCTTTTCTCATCAAATTCTTATTAACAAAAGGTGGCAAGTTCATACAACAAGTATAAATTGTACAAGATAAAAGATCTTAAATTCTTTCATGATATTTAGCTGAGCATTTTTCAGGAATGTTTCTTAACGTTTATTGCTTTTCAGATCTGTGTGCATTTGTAGCTTTTTTTTTTTTTTGTGTCCTTTGGATATTCTTTTTGCCAAGCATAATGGTACATGCTGCATTTCTGAATAATTTAGTTATGTAAAATGCTGGAAAAGCTGATTTCAGCTACTGTGTCAAGTCTTGGATTTTGTATTTATCTATTTATCAAACATTTAGAGACTGACCAAACTGATAAGGACAGTAAAACAGAACAACATTTTACTCACTTGATAATGACAGTAGAACAGAACAGCATTTACTCTCATCAAGGCCAGTAGAACAGAACAGTACAACCTTGGAGAAATAGATAAAGGATGTAACTTAGGCAAACAGAAGTCACACAAAACACAAGCAGGATGCCAGCTCAGCTCCTCAAGGCTGACAAAGCAGAAGTTATGCAAAACAACGATATTGTGCTTACTCGCAAGCAGGGGTGAAGGAACAGCCACATAGAAAGGACACCAGACATTGAAGACAGACCCCAAACAATCATATAAGGATTTCTGATAAGAGGTGTGACTTATGTAATTAGTGCGTACGATAAAATTCTGTTCACTCGATGCTCAGGGCACTCGAACGGAAGAATGATTCTCTGAGTGACCCACATGCTGTAATAAAGGCCTGCTTTCTAATACTGAAAACTGTGTTAGTTTATACCCTGCCGATTTCAGTATCAAAACTTTGTCTTAAAGGTGTTCTTGTTTGTTTTGAAATCATAGTGTAGAACTTTACTCTTCTGCTTAAAAGCCCTCTCTTATCTGCCATCATAAATGACAGAAATGGGCAGATTTTATTTATTTTTTTTCTTCTGGCAGCATTTTGCTGCTGACTTTTTCCTTTAGCTTAAATGTAGTATTTATCTCAAGACTTTTGCAAGTTTAGCCTAAAAATACAGTAAGATGGTAAATATAAATCAAGGAAAAGAGCTAAGGAGTACAGGTAAAAAACAGAAGGAGCTAGAAGCCATTGTGTATCAGGAAAATAATGACAGTCACCACCATGGGAACATGGTGGGATGACTGGAGTGCTGCAATGGATGGCTACAAACTCTTCAGTAGGGACAGGCAAGGAAGGAGAGGCAGT
Source organism: Ptilonorhynchus violaceus (assembly GCA_013397565.1). NCBI lineage: Eukaryota > Metazoa > Chordata > Aves > Passeriformes > Ptilonorhynchidae > Ptilonorhynchus > Ptilonorhynchus violaceus. The sequence goes on along the minus strand of VZRJ01002578.1, from coordinate 10,862 downwards.
GGAGTAGCTCTGTATGTTAGGAGGTGTTTTGACTGTGTTGAGCTGAAGGATAGTGATGAGAAAGTTCAGTGCCTGTGGGTGACAACCAGGGGGAAGGCTAACAAGGCAGATATCCTGGTGGGAATCTGTTATAGACCACCCAACCAGGATGAGGAGGTGGGTGAAGTATTCTGTAAGCAGCTGGCTGATGTTTCATGATTGTCAGCCCTTGTTCTTGTGGGAGATTTTAACCTGCCAGATGTCTGCTGGAAACTCAACACAACAGAGAGGAGACATTCTAGGAGGTTCCTGGAGTGTGTGAATATAACTTCCCAACATAGCTGGAAAGTGAGCCTACCAGGGGAGCTGGTCTGCTGGGCCTGCTACTTACAAACAGAGAAGGGCTGCTGGGAGTCATGGTGGTTGGAGCCATCTCGGGAACAGCGACCATGACATGATAGAGTTTTCAGTACTCAGTGGAATCAGTCTCTACCTTGGATTTCCGGAGTGCAGACTTTGGCCTATTCAGGATACTTACTGGTTTGGAAAGTCATCGGGAAGCAGCCCTTGAAAACAAAGCAGTCCAAGAAGGCAGGAGATACTTTAAGAAAGAAATCTTGAAGGTGCAGGAGCAGGCCATCCCTATGTGCTGACAGATGAGCTGGTGGGGAAGCCAGCTGGCCTATCTGAGCAGGAAGCTTTCACAGGAAGTCGGGGGAAAAAAGAGGGTGTTATCACCTCTGGAAAATGGGGCAGGCAACTCAGGAATTGTTTAAGAATGTTATTAGATTGTGCAGAAAGAAATTTAGAGAGGTGAAAGCTCAATTAGAACTCAATCTGGCCACTTCTCTAAAGGATTTTTATAAAGTGTTTCTATAAATACATTGAAAGCAAAAGGAGGGGCAAGGAAAACCTCCTTTCTTTACTGGACGAGGAGGGAAATATAGTCACCAAAGGTGAGGAAAAGGCTGGGGTACTTAATGCCTTCTTTGCCTCATTCTACAACAGTGAGACTGGTTATGCTGAGAGCAACTGGCCCCCTGAGCTGGTAGACAGGGATGGGGAGCAGAATAGACCCCCTAACCTATGATGAAGGAATTAGTGACTGCTGTGCCACTTAGATGTTTAGTGGCATACAAGTCTATGGGGCCAGATGGGATTTATCCCAGGGTGATGAGGGAGCTGGTGGAAGAGCTCACTCATCTGCTCTTCACCATTTTTCATCAGTCCTGGTTAACTGGAGAGGTCCCAGATGACTGGAAGTTGTCCAGTGTGAAGCCCATCCACAAGAAGGGCCGGAAGGAAGATCAAGGGAACTACAGGCCTGTCAGCCTGACCTTGATGCCTGACAAGGTTATGGAAC
>VZRJ01002577.1:1987022-2168058 GCA_013397565.1 Ptilonorhynchus violaceus | reverse complement strand
TTTGCGTCCGAAAACAACAGGATAAGGTCCTTCTGTCTGTGGCTTGAATATTCCTGACTGACCCATACTTTGGCCATTCCCACAGAAAGTATATTCCTGTAGCAGTACAGGCAGACAAAGACTTAAAAATCGAAAATGTCAGGAATTGTGACACAGTCTGTATTGATGCTGGGGGTTGTCCTGACCCAAGTGCACTTGTTGAACTTCATGAGGTTTTCACCTCCTGGATCCCCTGGAGGACTCAGGCCTCGTTTATTCAGTAGCAGTGTTGGTGGCTGCTCCACATAACTGATATGCCAGTTAGTGGGAGAAGCAAAGGATGTTTGACAAGCATGTATGTTATTTGTTTACAGCTTCTAATTACTCCAGAAAGCCTAAGCTAGGAAAAGATTTAAACTAAACTTTTGTTCTTTCAATTTTGAGTTAGCCTAAGTGGGGCTTACCTGCTGAACTCTTGACTTCTGAAAATGTAGCTGGTTATCTAGAATCTAGGAAAAACAGAAAAGGTGTCTGAAGAGGGCAATTTTTCTTATTTATCTTAGATGCCTGTCCTAAGTTGCAGTGATTCCCTCGTGAAAGTACACACAGGTTAATATTGTGGGATGCCAGATGACTGACTTTGCAAGCTAAGATTCTTGAGCTAGGAGCACATAGCACCTGCCCATTTTTATAAAATTTTTGTCCTTTTTTAACCACAGCCTCAAATTCACAATCTTGGTAGGACTTTTCCCTCCTTTTATTTTTTGTTTTTCTTCTGGTGCTTAAATATGTTTCCTATTCTAAGAGTCTCCCAAGATCTGCATTATCCTGAAATATCAATTGGGTAAGTTCTGTGTGATAATAGAAGTAGCATCCCAGATGAATCATTTTTGACATATTAAAATTATGCAGAAACATATAACTAAATTATGACTAATACAGGAATGACACACTGTCTGACAACTCAGGCAAACATAAGTCACTACCTATAAATGGAAATGCTAGAATCAGCTGAAAAGCAGTTAACTCTTTCAAACTGAAACAGCAAAACCCATTTTGGTCTTTTATATCAAATTAGATACAACACACAGTGGATATGATTGGCCTGGGTGTAGAACAAGAGAAGCATGAGCTCTTGGCTGGTGAATACTGTGGGTACCTGCCTGTAGCACCAACTCAGCCTCTCCAGGGTGCCCAAGGTCCCCTGCTTCCCCTAATTCCTGCTAAAAAGGGGGAAATTCTCAAGTTTTAATATGGAGGCAGAAGTGCAAGGTTCATAAATTCTTATTGGCCCTGCAAGGAGTATGTCCATGGTGCTGTAGTGCTGTGCTAATTAGCCTTATCTGAGTTAATTAACAGACTCATAAACTGAACTCAATCAAGTGGTGCTTTTGCCTCCAAGTCCTGGAAGAAGCTCATTCTGCGCCCATTCTGGGGTCTTTGCACAAAACACTATTACACCTTCCTATAACATCCCTCAAAAGGCAGCAACCTAGTGCCAGTCTCTAACAACCTTCAGTGCCACCAGAGCAATCTGCACTCAGGCAACAGAGTCCTGCACAGTGATGTGGTCACAGGCAATGGTGCCATGAGGGTCAAGCACATTGAGGTGGGTCAGGGAGTGTGGCAGCGCCAGCAAGAGCTGTCAGTACAGGGACGGCACCGGCACTGGCGCGGTGACTGAGCAGTGCCCGCAGCACAGGCTGCTCCCAGCAGCTCGCAAACACCAGGCAGCACTGGAGACAAGAGCTGTGGCTCTGCTGTTCTCTCTTATGCTGTGGGGTGATCTTGCTCGGCTCCAAAGGAAGCAGCTATACTCTGTCTCAACTATTTTTAGCCACTGAAAGTAAGAAATCAGTCTTTTCAAGTACAGTCAAACAAGAGCTTTTCTTACAAAACTTTTAACTGAAAAGGAAAAGGATTAAGGATCTAATTAAAGTAAAAGCTGTACTTAATACCTTATATCATCACAGACTTGACCATTTTCAGTTTTCTCCCTTTCCTCTGCTACCAATAGGACTTTTCCAGATTTTTAATGGTAGCTGTTGCTGTGCAATGAAGCAGACCAAAACCACTGTTCAAAAGCCTCCTCCTTTTTTACCTGTTTGCTGCTGTATCTAGCTGTCATGTTATGTCTGTTGTGACTCTGGTCCCACTGCTTCTGTTAGAAATGGTCTAAGAACACTTGCAAATACTGGAGCTGAACCTGCAGCTCTCAAGGTGCTTTGCAGCCAAACACAGTGATGTTCCCTGTAGCCAAAGACAGAGCAGCATGAGGAGAAGGAGTATTTTCCCAGAGTTATTCAGCAAATTGTTTATAGGAAGAAAGGTAGACTTTTATTGTTCTCCTGAGCTGATTCAGTCACCAGCAGGTGATATTTGATGTGCTCCGGACTAAATTTTTTGAGATGAATCTGAAGTTTCTGGTCAAAAAACGAGGGAGGACACATTTGGATATAATTTTATGAAATCAGAAAGTATTCAAATAGGCATTTGAATTTTCAGTTTGACAAGCAGCAGTCAGATTGCTTCAATTATTATCAAACATTGCAATGTGTTATCCAAAGTACCACAATGGTGCATGTGACTTCTGAAATTTCTATTTGCTCTTTGGCAGGTAATTTTCTTCTTTATTTTCGGAAAATCAATGTTCATACCACCTCTCAGGGGGCACATCTTCACAGGGGAAGGACAGATGATGTTTTAATGGGTTCTGTGCAGCAAGTGTGGCACAGCTTATTATTATTGTCTCATAGGGTGCATTGGAAAGTAACACTTAATAAAAAGGACCACAGGAAGTCAACATAAAGTGGTACCTTTTTATTAAATATAAAGCATTTGTGGTTTACACAATTTGGGACAAATGAAACTCAGTCTTATCATTTGTCTATTCTTTTAAATCCATCAGGGAAGACATTACAAAGCTGCTTAAGGTCCTAAATACAGACAGACATTCAAATCCACCATGGGTGCTTGATGATGTGCAGCATCTAACCTTCGGGTGCCAGGTATTCAGGATTCATACATAAAACAGGGATATTGAGTGTGCTTGAATAAAACAGCTGTATTTGGGACTATATGCACTTTCCATAGGATTTCCAGAGATTTTTTTTTTTTTAACCAGGGTCCACAGTCCTGTTGGTATCCACAGTCTCGCTGGCATCTAACTAAATCTAGCCAAGATTTTTTAAAATAAAAAATATTAAGTCTCACATTCCAGCTCCAGACATCTAAAAATATAGGTGAACCTGCAATGTTCACCTTTCGAATAAGATCTTTAATCTCTGCAGACAGTGGGGATAGAGGTCATGCATATGGAGAGCTGTTCAGTTCAGCAAATGTGACTTTAACTTTAGTGAGGTGAACAGGTCTCTGTACTTCAAGGAAGTGTGACTTACCTCTAAGTTGAAATTAGTTGCTCACTTGTAGATGTCCAGTGCCATTCTGGACAGCTCTGAGGCATCCTGCCTTATCTCCACATGATGTTCCAAGATGTGTGTGACACTCATCAGTCCTGTGTCATACCTGCCTTTCAGCTCTCTCAGGTTCTTGTTCCAGAGCACCAAATGTGGGCAAATGACTCAAGGTATCTGTTGGCTATCATGACTGCTTAAACACTAAGGGTAAAAATCATCTGCCAGCTGTTAGGTAGTCCCCTAGTATCTTTTTAGGAATGCTGGGAAATCCCACTGGATCTCCAAATGTTGTCCCAAAGGCTCCATCCTTTCACCTCATCCACCACCCACACACACAGACTTTTTAGATGCTCTGAGGCATATCCTATGGCACTACTGTTCCATGTTTTATCAGCTGTATGATCCTGGCTCATATGCTGTAGGCTGACATGGCAGAAAGCTAAATCTAGGGATATGAGTTTCAATCTGAATCCCACCTACAGCCTTATTTATTTTTTTCTTTTTACAAAAGTCAGCTGATGGGAGTAGCAGTACTGATCTTTTCCGAACGGATGGTGCAATTTCCTGCTCCCTTCCTCACTTCTGTTTGGCTGCCATCTCTCATCCTCCCTATGCGGGTGATTGTTCTGGAAGACGAAATTTTCTATTTTGAACAACTGGCGTGCTGTTCTCTGTTCTCCATGTTCTGCTGATGCACAGTTAGTTGCAGGCTGCTGTAAGAAGCAAATGACAGTTTCCACTGCTACAGACCTTGGATAGGTTGTACATCAGAGTACAGTACATGCTGACACTTCATATGGGAGGCAGTACTTAGTGGCTTGGGTTTTCCTCCCTGTTGAAGTACTGGGACAGCTGGGAGCTGAAGAACCCACTGGCTTTGCAGATATTTTCTATTACTGCAGAAATTTCTCTGCTCTAATGGTTGTGTGGTGCATTGAACATGTGACTTGGTGAAATTCCACATTTTCCAGGTAATTATCCAAAAGACATCAGAAGGGTAACTTCAGCTCTTGGAGCTGGTGTTTCACGGTCTTTGCAGGCTCAGCTGGAAAAAAAAAAAAGTCTTTGAAAGCATTTGAGGCACATTTTGAAACTTAATTTTCGAAATGAAGGCTAGGCTGCAAGTGTAATCAGTTCAGCCCAGGGGTGAGATATGCAACTGAGAGTTATTAAAAACTGCACTGTTTCAGTTGATTGCAAGACATATCAGGACATTTTAGAAACCTGTGTCTTCAGGAGTTTCAGACACTTTGTGAAGAGAAAAACTTCTGCTTGGAACCACTAGCTCAGTAAGCCTGAAATACTTCATTCAAAATATCTCAGACCCAGCATAGTTCCCATGGAGCCAGAACAGGTTTGTGCCTATCCGAGAGCTATAGGTCCTCTGAGCATCAGGATCAGTGTCTTAGCATCCCACCAACATATCTGTTGTGAGCAGGAGAATACTGAAACCCCCTGCAACTGCTCTCATAAATCAATGTTACAGCTATTTTTAGGCAAACTGACAAGAATGTCATTTTCACAGAACAGTTGCTGGCTCTGGAGAATTCCTGCTTCATAGGAAATTTTTATAAAAGGTTGTTTTTAATCTGATTTGAATTAAGATCATACAGGAAGAACTTTCTTGTGCACTGAAACTTTTGTTTTATTGGCCATTCTGTGACAGGAAATCGTACTGGAAAAGGGCAGTCTGATTACAATTGAAATTAATGATACCTCTGCTTTTACCAAGCCATGTCTGCAGTTATCAAGCTCTTAGAACCAGTGTGCATTCACTCCTTCATACTGGACAATTCCTTCCTGTTCATCTTATTAAATCACCCAGAGTGAGCCACAGGTAAAGGAGAGTAATCGGTTCCATCTCAATGGCACATCTAAAACCATGTATTGAAGAAAAAGTGACTAAATATGCTTCCCATGAATTTTGTTAAAAGTAATAAATAAGCAGGAACCAATTCAAACAGGACACAATACTAAAGCTTTTTACAAGTACTTCCCAATCACTGAAGACTTAATCAGTACAAATATCAAATTATGGTCAAAATGAAATAATGTAAAAATTTATCAGAACCACTAGCAGTAAATCCTAAGATTAGTTAAAACCATCAAATGAACACTGCAAATAATCAGTCCTAAATCCTAAAGCAAGAATTTCAAGAGATAACCACTGATTGGGTTCCAAAACTTGATCTACCACAGCCGTGGCATAAATCTTTAACTGGGTAAATATTTTAGCTTAAAAGGAAGTGAACATAAATCTACATTACAATCTCAGAAGTCAATTAATGTTTTCTTCTTGGAAGTTCATCACCAAATACAGATGCTAATCAGCTTGCTCTTTCTCTCCTCTCTCCCAGGGATTATAAATGTTACAACATATTTTGATGAGCGCCTATTTCAGTAGTTCTTTCACAGATCCACCACTGACAAAGCCCTAGGAAAATCTCAATGTTTGTTTGGAAGGGAGGGTGTCCTAATTTAATATGGAAATATTTTCTGGTGCTTTCTTATGCTGCTACTGACTTTACATAATTTTTAATTATGGAATGAATACAACCAGGAATATAAACAAGCTCAGAAATTAGAGATCAGCCTTTTCCTCCTTTTTCCATTGCTGTGTGCCATAACCACTGGAAATGATCTTTTTTGTTTGCTCTCCTGGGAATTCCCAGAATTCCTAATTCTAAGAAATGTTTTTACTTGCACGAGGGCCAGCTACCAATAGGTGGCATCAGAGGGGTTCCTTCATTAAACTCCTTTCCAGTTTGATAGTGGAAGGGAGTAATGTGAATTACTCCATGGACAGGGGATTTCGAACTTTTCTGCTTTAAGAAGTGAATAACTGTGAAGGTAAAGTAAACAGCACCTGCCCATTCAGCTCAGGAACATTGAGGAGTGGGTTTTCAGCTCTAGGTTTTGAATTGCATGACTGTCTTGCAGTCCCAGTATATATACCCAAGCTCTGCAGTGGAGCAAAACTTTCTGACCTGTTCCAGGATTTAGAATTTAGCTGCATATTTTTCCCCTTGGTAACTCTGAGGTATCAAAATCTTTTACTGAATCTGGCTCAGGGTGGTTATGAATGAAAAGTTTACCAAAAGTTTCAACATAGTGATGACCATAGAAAGCTACACAAGCAGTATTTAAACTCTTGTATGAACTTATATTTTAAGTGAAAAAGAATTTTAAAGAAACCAAAGCAGCTCTAGCATAGATTTTTTTCAGCTCCTGATGCATCACTCAAAATGAAAGTGAATGTTTCTCTCTGTAATATTTCAGTCCTATTTCTCTCACCAAGACTTTGGTTGAAACTGGCCAAGACCCACAGTTCTTGAAATAAATTACTTGAACTGAGATCAGAGTGACTGGATTCAGGTGGGAAATTTATGTAGCAGTGCTGTCACAATAGGAGAGTGCTCTAAATGCAAAATGTGCCATCTTCGTGAATAATACCAGCAAAAGGAAAAAACCTTAATCTTGCCAGATTAGATGAATGACATCTGGCACCGTACAGATGTTAATTTAAATACATCTGATGGTTTGTTCCTGACTTTTTAAAAAGAATTAGCAATCATAAGGCAAAGAAGATCACTTGGCATTTACCTGAAAGGTTAAGATGTATCTTAACTGTGAACTGCAAGTACTTATCTAGGAAAGATTTCTGGTGGAAAACGAGAAAAAGTAACAGCCTTAGAGATGTGAGGCAGACCTTTCTGACTGCAAACATTTCTTAATTTAACTAGACTTTCATTTCAGGCTTGATTCTAATACTTATCCAATCACAGCTCTCAGTCCTCAGTGCCAGAGTGCTATTCTCAAATTACAGTTATCTGAAGCAGAAGACAGATGGGACAGATACCTCTGCAATGATGAGAGAAGTGGAAATGCTTGCCAAAGACCAGCTTCTTCCCTGCCATGCGGGCTGGAGCGTGTGCTAGCACAGATGGACAGACTAGCAGCTGGAATGCCTTCAACTTCCCCAGAAGATGCTCTTCAACTATCAAATGTTGCATAACAGTTCCTAGTTTTTAGCTGATAGAGCAGTGCACCAGGACCTGACAGAAATCCACACTATAGCTGCTTCAGGTAACCTCTCAACTATGTTTTCTCTGCCATGATCTGTCACCAAAGTGAAGCCCCAGCTCACTGGATGCTTATGGATCCCCAAAGCAGTTGCAGTTTCCAGTGGCAGACACTCACTGAGGTGCTGTTCCTTATTGTTCAGTCAAAAAGAGCCACATGCAGAAGATCTTCCTGTTGTTGGGCTTGCTTTAGATGGTAAGGAGGTGCTGTTAATCCTTCTGGGTGATATTTGATGCCTTGGAGGCAAATCTCCCAGATGCTAATTACAGCCATGTAATATCTTTCTTGTGCCATTCTGCAACAGAGGCTTAGTAGTGATGCAGCTACCAGCTGAACCAAGATGTAGATTCAACAGCCAGGATTACCACAGGCTCTAAAATAAACATGCTTTTTTTCCCTAGCTGTATGGCAAAGCAGTTTATGTTTGTCAGATTTAATTGAGAGACTGGTGAAACCTGTTAGCACAGCAATGACTCTGGGTACCATCTGAATAAAAGGCATGAGTTTTGAGCAGTTTTACTGCAATGTTTAATGAACAGATTGTACTAGGATTTAAAATGTTATTAATTAAGGACCTCAATTGCCACTAAGCACTGTTTGTCTTATTATTATAACCCTTGCCTGTAAATGGTATCATTGTTAATAGTCATGTTCCATGCCACACTGAGCCAGAATATTTAGGAGTAGAAATAAAACTAAGTACTGCAACCTCCTCCATTGGTTAGAAAGAAAACACAATTATTATTACAACAATGGTAGCAATAAGAAAGTACTGCTAGTCAGGGTAGTTTTGAAAGTATTTTTGCTGCAAGAAAAAATACTACGAAGTTATTAAAAGCTATTAGAAATTTTCATCATTCAATTTTATAGTAACACTTGGACATAGCTTTCTGCAGAAAGAAAGGTAGAAAATGTCAATTTGGTATCACTCAGTCATTTTAAGCCACAGTTCCCTTAAAACACTATTTAGCTCTTAGCTGCACAAGTATAAGGAAGCATCTAACCTTCAAATTGTCTTTAAGTGAATTTCCTGTGGGGATAAAACAGAAAGGAAGCTATAAAATCCAATCTTGATAATGGATTGCTAGACCAGTTGTTCCCCAACAAACTTTGTGGCCACCATGATGTTGGCTATCATTTGGACAGTTGCTAGCTGATTGCTATTTAGAGGTATATATATTTTCTTACGCTAGAGAAGAGTTAAAGAAGTTAATAACTGAAGTTGATTAACACTCACCTTTGCACTGAAGTTGGAAAAAATTTTAAACTTTAGGAACATATCCTGAGTTTGCATATATCTCCTTATATCAGTCAAAGATATGAGAAGATAATAATATGGCTGAAGGAGCCACTGTTGGCTAATATGCAAACCAAAGTAGTTAGATTCTACCAGTGCAGAGATACATCTTAAAAAGCATCAGGTGGCCAGGAGACATATCTAAATTATTGCTGATCTGCAGACTCAGCTTTGTGGAGTTCCTATGTCTCATACGTATAATAGCTGTTGTGCGTTCCTTGTAAAACACTGACCACAACAACTAGAAGCCACGCCATGACTGCATTATTTCACTGGTATAGGTGCAGTACCAAAAAGAATGGAATGAATTTTTTTAAATTTACCTTGAGAGGAACTCATGAATGGTTTCCACACCAGGGGTCTTTGGGAAACACAGTGAAGGCTCTAACTCAGAATAAAATGTCAAGAGTTCAGGAAGCAAATAACAAAAAAAAAATTAATATGGTGTTCACCCAAGAGCTCTCAAAATGTGGAAAGTCTGAACTGATGCACAACCTTAAGCTTACAATTGCTTCTGTATTACAGTACCAGGCTGCTGTGGCACCACTTTTGGACAGGATTACAGATAGGTGCAATGAAATACTGATCAATAAGCCTATAATGAGGAAGAAATTACATGGATATGTACTAATTCCTTGGGAAACATCACATAGATTTTGTATAGGCAAGTCCCATCTGACAGAGTTACTACATTATGCTGAAAACAAAGAGGAAGGACAAAGAAGATCTGCTTGCTGTATGTATTTGATTTTCTAAAAGCATTTTGACCAGTTTCCTCACCAGAAGCTCTTAAAGGTACCTTAAAACAACAGAACGTGCCCTCGTATTGATAAAGAGAAAGGGGAATAAATGCTTGGGATTCAAACTTATGGAAGTAATCAGTGAAAGAAGCTGTTCAGGATGAAAAAGATAAGGGTAAAGCTAGGTAAAAAGATAATCAAGAGTGGCAGAAGACTCTAATGACATGGCATACATGATAACAGTACACATAAAACATGATCAAAACTTCATGAGAGCTTCTGTGTAGGCAATAGCTTAGATACAGACTGCTCAGACTGGAAAAGAGAAAACTGACAAGATATATATGATGCAGGTGTATAAAATCTTCACTGGCATGAGTCAGGGGTATGGGAAACAATTCCTGTGTAAGAACTGTACGGCCTTCAAGTAAGCCAGCAGGAGCAAAATTCAAGAGTGAAAAGGAAGTGACTCTCCAGATAATACATGGTTAAACCAAGGATTACAGCAAAGTACTGAGGGTACTAGCTTACAGTTCTTTAATGAGTTATCCAATGAAATTATGGGAGAAGATCACACAGAATGATCTGAAATACAAAGACCCCACCACTCCTTCTGATGCTCCCTGGGTCACAGATTCCTGCAGGGTTGGAAGGCTGACAGGAAGGAGAGGAGGGAGTGAAGCAGCAGTAAGTAGTTCTGGAGTGGGGTCTCGGTTCTTCCCCCAGCCTGGCAATGACCTATCCTGCTGGCAAGGCACCAGGGAGGCAGGGAGGTGGAGTTAACCTGGAGAACCCCAGGCACTGTCCCATCTTGGGAGGTGATGACCAGCCTGCATCATGCCAGGCAATGTGCAGCAGCAATGAGGGATTAGAGGGGTACGTACTACCAATACACGAAGATGCAGATAAGTAGCTACAATGACATGTTAATACGTTTAAATGATTTCAGAATTGCAAGCTATTATACCTTTGCACCAGCTTTTGGTCTATTAGCATTTTGTTGGCCTCTGAATTTGTTTCCAGTGAATCCAATATGGTAAAGATCCCTGTGTTTCTCAGATTGGTTTGTAATTAGGAATATGGTGCTTTATTATGTATAATAGTTGACACAAACTGAAATGAAGAGTGACATTTTCATTTGAAATTAACAAAAATTGAGAGCCTTTAAGTGAGTAAAAGACAAACTGTTGCTTCCTTGTAGATAATCACCTTCAGAACGACCTTGGTAAAGACATGGTAAAGCTTGGAGATATTTCTCATACAATATTACATTTTTATTGGATTTCTCAATTAATTTTATTCACCAGAGACAAGAAATATAATGTTGCTCCAATTTGCAAAAGATTAGTGATCTGGAAGGTATATAATGGAAATCTCTTTTTGCTTAGTTCTATCTGAGAAGCGAATCTCTGGGATTCTCTATTAAAAGTTTTGTTTGTTGATAGTATATCTTCTACTTGTTTACTTTCCAGTGATACCAAGAATTATGTTTGCATGGTTTTTTTGTGAAAACTCAAACCTAAGACTAAGAGATTTTCTAACCTAGGTTTTCATAGACATTTGGATTAAATCTGATGATGATTAAGGGTAGGGTAAAAGCTGCAGCAGTTCTCTGTTGTGACTGGTTGAATCCTCCTAACACTCATTTCCACAAAACAATTATTTTTGCAGACCTGCTCTTCTCATCTTTTCCTTTAAGTTTTGTAGAATCATTCAGCACGTGCTTTAAATGTGTTTAAATGGACTTGCTTTAGCATACTGCCTTTTTTTTTGTTGCTATCGATTATCCTGTCACTGATTCTCTCTTCCCATCAACAAGGAAGTGGTACCTTGTTATGTCCTTACCTAACAGTCTCTTCTAGCTCTTGAAATACTCATCATACACTCATGTGGTTTATCACCTGCTCTTTTTACCTAACTATTCTGACACCCTTTTGGCCAGTCAAAGTTAGACTTTTAAAATCTGTTTTCTCAAATTAGTGCTTTGCCTGTAAATGCAACTCAAATTAGGATTTCAATCCTAATATGAAATGATGGCTCAACAAGAAGAGGAAGTGCTAGAATTATAAATAAACACTGCAGAATTTAATTAATCTACTACTCAGTTCCTGATGATTTTAAAAGAGCTACACTAGTCTGGCACAGAATGACATATATTCAACCACTGCATCCAGGCTCTAAAGATATTGCAGCTGCACCATGAAAAATATAGTATGTGGGCTCTCCCCAGATGCAAATATAATGTAAATTTCAATTGATACAAATAGAGGCTATGTTCCAACTGCTGTGTGCAGTGTTATTTCCTCCGATTCCAATCGGTGTGATTCTGTTGAATGAAATTCATGAACAGTGGAGCCATTAAATGCACAGAAAAAAGGGTCAGCAGCACATCTGACCTCCAAGCGCCAACAAATATGAGATGCGATGGCAGTAATTCTGGATGCCACAGGATTGCTGGCTGCAGAGCCTTCATGCCTCGTAATAACCCTGAGATACACCATTCCTCTGCAGCACGAAGGAACTCCAGCCGCTCCAGCCACTTAGTCAGGTTCATCAGGATCCCAATTTAAATGCCCCTATGCAAAAGGCATGGGGAATGAACAATATGGGGAATAAACAATCTGGGGAATAAACAAGAGGAGTTATAGACAGGTGCATGCCTGCAGGGCTGTGACTTTATTGGCATCACGGAGACATGGCGAGATGGCTCCTATGACTGCAGAGTTGGAATGGAAGGATAGAGGTTTTTTAGGAAGGACAGGCAGGGGAGATGAGAAGCGGGTGTCACCCTCCGTGTTGGTGACCAGCTGGAGTGCGTGGAACTCTGCCTGTGGATGGATGGGGAACAGACCAAGAGTTTATGGGTCAGGATTAAAGGGAGGGCAGGGACAGGTGGCATTATAGTGGGGTTCTGTTACAGGCCAGCAAACCAAGAAGACTGAGCAGATGGGGCCTTCTACAGACAGATGGGAGCAGCCTCACATTCACAAGCCCTGATCCATGTTGAGGACTTCAGTGACCCCAGTATCTGTTGGAGGGACAGCACAGCAGGGCATAAGCAATCCCAGAGTTTTATGGACTGTGTTGCTGATAACTTCCTTCTCTAAGTGATAGAGGAGACAATGAGAAGAGGTGCTATGCTGGACCTTGTTCTCACCAACAAGGACCCGCTGGAGGGGAATGTGAACTTCAAGGGCAGCCTTGACTGCAGTGACCATGAAATGCTGGACTTCAAGATCCCTAGGGAAGCCAGGATGGTGCACAACAAGTTCACTAACCTGAACTTCAGAACACCACTAGCCTGGTCTCTTCAGGAAGCTGTTTGGTAGAGTACTGTGGAATAAAGCCCTGGAGAGAAGAGGGACCCAGGAAAGGTGGCTAGTATTTAAGGATCACCTCCTCCGAGCTCAGGAGTGATGCATCCCAGCAAAGAGGTAGTCAGAAAAAAACTGGCTTGTGTGGATGAATAAGGACCTCCTGGGCAAACTCAAACACACAAAGGAAGCCTACAGGGAATAGAAGGACAGGTATCCTGTGAGATATTGTCCAAGCATCCAGGAATCAGGTTAAGAAAACTAAAGTTCTGATAGAATTAAATCTGGCCAGGAATGTCAGGGGCAATAAGAAAGGTTTCTATATTTATGCTGGTAATAAAAGGAGAACTAGGGAAAATGTTGGCCCTTTCTGGAAGGAAATGGTAGACCTGATCCTCTGGGGTATGGAGAAAACTAAGGTAGTCAGTGACTTCTTTGCTTTGGTCTTTTCCAGCCACACCACCCAAGCTGCATAAGGCAAAGGCAGGGACTGGGGGAATGGAGAACCACCTCCTGTAAGAGAAGGTCTGGTTTCAGACCATCTGAGGAACTGGAAGATTCACAAGTCCATGTGACCCGATAAGATGCATCTGTGGGTCCGGAGGGAACAGGCTGAGGAAGTAACTAAGCCACTATCCATCCTGTTTGATAAGCCATGGCAGTCTGGTGAAGTCCCCATGACTGGTTAAAGGGGAAACATAACCCCCATTTTTTAAAATGGAAAAAAGGAAGACCTGGGGAACTACAGGCCAGTCAGTTTCACATTGGTGCCTGGCAAGATCATGGAGCAGATCTTTCATGGAATTCTATGCTAAGGCAAATGGAAAATAAGGTGGTGATGTGTGACAGCCAACACGGCTTCAGTATGTGCAAATGGGACCTGGCAAATTTGGTGGGCTGTGACAGGGTTACAGTGTGGGTGAAGTGCGACTGGTGTCATCTGCCTGGATTTGTGCAAAGCATTTCACTCTGTCCAGCATAACATTCATGTCTCCAAACTGTAGAGACACATATTTGACAGATGATGCACTCTGTGGGTAAGGAAGAGGATGGATGGTCACCCTCAAAGAGCTGCTGTCATTGGCTGGATGTCCAAGTGGAAAGCAGTGACCAGGGGTGTTACTCAGGGCTTGGTCTTGGATATGATGCTCTTGAACATTTTTGTTGGTGACGTGGACAGTAGAATTGAGTGCAACCTCAGCGACATTGACCTCCAGGCATGCTAGACAGATGGGACGCCATCCAGAAGGACTTGAACAGGCTTGAGAGGTGTGCCTGCGCAAACCTCATGAGGTTTAACAAGAACAAGCGCACGGTCCTGCATACGCAATCCCAAGTGCAAATATATACTGGACAGACAGTGGACTGAGAACAGCTCTGAGGAGAAGGACTTGGGGTTTTGGTGAACAAGAAGCTCAACATGACCTGGCAAAGTGTGCTCACAGTCCAGAAAGCCAACTGTGCCCTAGGCTGCGTCAAAAGCTGAGTGGCCAGCAGGGCAAGGGAGGTGATTCTGCCCCTCTGCTGTGCTCTCGTAAGATGCCACCTGTAGTACTGTGTGCGGCTCTGGAAATCTCAAGAAAAGAACATGAATCTCTTGAAGTGAGTCCAGAGGAGGGACACAAAAATGATCACAGGGCTGGAGCATGTCTCTTCTGAAGAGAAGCTGAGAGAGTTGGGGTTGTTCAGCCTGGAGAAACAAAGGTTCTGGGGAGAACTTATAGCACCTTCCAGTACCTAAAGGGAGGCTGCCAGAAAGCTTTGACAAGGGCAGATAGTGATAAGACAAGGGGTAATGGCTTCCAAATAGAATAGGCTAGGTTTAGATTATATACTAGGAAGAAATTCTTTATTGTGAGGGTGGTGAGTACTGGAAGCGTTTGCCCAGAGAAGTTATGGATACCCAATCCCTGAAAGTGCTCAAGGCCAGGTTCGATGGTGCTTTGAGCAAACTGGTCTAGTGGAAGGTGTCCCTGCCTGTGGTAGGGGGGTGGAACTAGATAATCTTTAAGGTACCTTCCAACCCAAACCATTCTGTGATTCTGTGAATATTCTGTCATGTATGATAAGACCTCTGGTACCTGGTTTTAAACTCCCTCATTTCCCCCTTCTGACTTCTGTCTGATCAGAACTGTTAGCTCAGCACCTCATAACACTGTGTGAGTAAATATTACATATGTAAAGAATTACTGATTTCCCGGACACCTACTGTTTTAGACAGCTGGCTTGTATCAACTATATTGCATATCTATGTGATCAGTGTCATTGTGATGAAAGTTGTAGCGTGACATGAAATGTCTCATGATGTGCAGATAAACCAGATTGGAAAGTACGTGAATTCTAACAGCATTAATAAAATGGGACAAAATTATTTGCTATTGACTGTTTTATTGATCATTTCTGCTCCAGTGATTTAGCTGTAGAGTACACTAGAAGCTAATTATTTTGTTGTAGCACTTACAATGCTAATGACATATGGACTGCTTGCAAGCAAATTGGTTTTATGCACTGAAGTGATAGCACAGTTGACAGGAACCGGTCCATTTAACCACCAGTCCCACAGAACATCACGCTAACTTTAGTAAAAGTTCGTGCTAATGCTTTTTTTCTATTCCCTATCAGCTGTATTATGCTAAGACAATAATCTTGAAGTGTGAATAATATGCTGGAGACCGTCACATTGAGTACTGGTGACTTTCAAGCTGCCTCACTTTGGTTTTTGCCTTCATAGTCCTGCTTTTTCTGTTTCATATCCTTAAAAAAATACATTTTTCTGGGAGGCTTCCTAGAAAAATACTCCTAGGAAAAAAAACAAACTTAAACACACCTGAACTAAACAGTATTATTTTTGTCATTTAACTAAAAATTAGAAAGGCAAAATGGCATATGCTCTTCTGGGTTACCCCTGTCTGTCTTCTAGTGATTGCCTCCCTGCTGGGACATTGCATGTGTTTTAAGGAACAGTTAAAAAGTCCAACTGGATGGTTCTCAACACTGCTGTAGAGTTTGCTGTAAATACTTATAAAAACTGAGAAAGGCATTGTAAATTACTGCAGGTATAAAGTAGTGTGATCATCCAAGGCAAGGTCTTGTAGTTACACTAGCTTTTCATAGGATTGAGGAATAAAAATGAAGAAATCTCAGCAAAACCAAGGAAGTCTATTTTTTCTCCAATGGATCTGTTAATTTCTGTTACAAAATATGAGATTCCTCAAAGGGAGAATCTGACAGTCCTTATCCTCAGAAAATGCTGCACCCTTCAGAAACACAACACTACTGAGATTTCTGCATTTGGGTTAAAATTTTCCACAATCAACACCTGCTTGGAGAAATCTGTTCTGGATAGAAGCTAACAGAAAGGATGTCTTCACTTTTTTGTTACTTCCTAGATAGAAGAAATAGATTTTGTGCATAGATTTACTTAACATGTCTAGTCTGCTGTGGCAGGGGGAGTATTAATAGTGCAAACAAATCCAAAAAACAAAGTTAATGAACTAAACAAACCCAAACCCCGACATTAACTGCACAATAGCAAAAACATTGCTTTGAACCTTCAGGGCTAGGAAGTGGCTGACCTTAATCATTCGGCCAAGAAACACAGAAAGGGGAGGCATAACATAGATTTAAAGAAAATAAAAATATTAATGGGCAATTTAGGATCATCTGGGCCTTGTTAAGATCCTCCAACCATCTGCAGCACTTTGTGCAGTATTCCTCTATATGCAAGGAAGGTTGTACAATATTAAAAAATTATAGAAATATTTCAATTGTCTCTTGCTAAGAGGAAACAAAAAGATTTTTACTGTTGGCAACAAGAGGGGGTTGCAAATAGATCTCATACCAGAGTGACATCACTCAAATATTTCTACTGCCTTCAAGTGACACAGTGTCAAAACAGCAAAATCATATTATTGTACTCCAAGAGCCAATTGAGTCTTGTAACATTATGAGAATATGCTAGTCATGGCAATAGGTTGCTCACTCTGCATTTTTTCTTGCAAAGTTTCTATGATTAACTGTGTGGCATATCATGCTTTGAATTAGCCTTTTCAGATAATGCAGTTGTTTACTATCACAGGGTATATGGTGCTGTGAATAACATACCTTTGGCATCTCCATAAAGCAGCCATACCACAGGGAAGGCAGGTCACAAAGGAATTGTGCATCGCTGGGCATTTCACAGGACAAGTTAATCAAGTGGACTTACAGTTTTATCTCTCTTGATGTAGACTGAGGAAGTTTCCTATTTGGTTCCGTGTTTTGGCAAAAAGCATTCATACTGGAGGAAGGAGAGGGACCATATACTGCTTCTTTAAGCTGTACTAGAAGCAAATAAAAGCTATTAAGAGGCAAAGGAAGCTGAAATGCTAAGATGAGAGAGAGAGACAGACAGTAAATTCTGATTTAGGTAGATTTCTTAATTAGAAAAAAAAAAATATATTCTGTGTTGATAGGGTTTTTCAACACCATTTCCCCATTAAAAATGTTGTATTGTGGGAAGTGGCTTTTGTCTCTGATTCCTTAATCCCAGAAAGTGCTGAAATCCTATTTAAGGTTGTGTTCAATGTTTTAAACAGAACAGGAAAAAATCCTTTGGACCAGTCTGTATCAGAACTTCGGTGCACTCCTCTATGGTATTTCCAGCTGTGAAAGACAACATATATTGCCATCATATTCATCTTTGGAAAATACAAAATTCTTTTGATACCCATTTAAAATTAGGTCACATGCTGCAGTCATCCACAGTGAACCACTTCTACCCATTCACATGAAGGTTAGCACCTTCTAAGAGTAATAGAAGTTAAAGAACAGATGCCTCCTTTATACATCCCTGTATGACTGATTTACATTAAACAATTAAGGGACAATTTTATGCAGCTTACAGCATCTGTTTCGTTGGTGAAAGAATAAATATTGTAATCAACATTGCAGACTGATGGTTTTTCCCAAGAAGACATTAATTTCCATCACTAATGAGTGGCATTGCAAAACTGCCTCAAGTTCCATTTGACTGGCAACTTCAGTGGCTTGATCAAGAGCAAAGTGAAGTGAAAAATTTTGTGGGGCAAAAGCATTATTCTTGAGGAGTTTGAATTTTTTGACACTTGAAGTCAAATTTACCTGCAGGGAAGACTTGTTCTTTTCAGGAGTTTGTGCTCAGCTTAATCACCCAAGTGTTACTGAGCTGGGGACTTCAGCAACAGTACAGTAGCAGTTGTGCAATAAAGCAGCCTCCATTTCCCTTCGGTTAAGTGTTGGATAGCACTGGAAATGAGAAGAATTGTGTGAATTTCATCTGGCTCCCGCAGAGCTTGCTTGGTCCCCAGCCCCATCAGACTGCCTGTCAGGCAGCAGGCAGGAGACTGCTTCCCCTGGAAACATTAGTGCTCTGTGCACTCAGACAGGCAAATCCTCTTCTGGGAACAGCTTTTCACATTTGGCTTTTTAATGCCCAGTACTCATTGGAAAACCTAGTATAAATAACAGCAGCAACAACAATAATAAGTAATAGGAAAAAAGTGCAGTCTGTTGTTACCACTGGTTTTATCAAGCCCTTGATTTCTGTTGAGTTGTACTCTCAGTCATAGCATGCATGCATTATTGTAAAGAGTTAATTAATTAACTCATTAATATCACTGAAGGCTCCTGCCAGTATCATCAAAATTTTGCACAGCTCTCTGTTCAAATCCTATTTGGACTGAGTGAACTGCCCGTAGAACTCAAACTGTGCTTTGCAGTATATTTTTTCTTAAATGTCAAGAGAGGCTTTCCTGGAAGCTTGATTGTGTTCTTTCAGCATCTGTCAAAAGATTAGACTGCTATCAGCTTAGATTGTTATCACTGAAATTTACTATATTTTGAAAATTTCAGCATCTGACTGCATGCTGTTCATTAATAATTTGTACCACTTCAATATTATGTGCTTCATTACTGAATTTCAGCAAATAATATGCTTCTTGAGGATGTTCCAGGAAAGCAGAATTTATACTAGAAACAAACTTGGAATGGGGCATTTTTGGTGAATATGGGCATTTGCAATCGGAGAAGATGTATCTTTCTCTCTCTGCTTTTCAAGTACCTTTATTAGAAATTCTATTTTTGGAAGTAAAAACTTGGCTGGGAATATACTTAT
This sequence comes from Ptilonorhynchus violaceus, assembly GCA_013397565.1. Classification (NCBI taxonomy): domain Eukaryota; kingdom Metazoa; phylum Chordata; class Aves; order Passeriformes; family Ptilonorhynchidae; genus Ptilonorhynchus; species Ptilonorhynchus violaceus. The sequence continues at coordinate 2,149,096 of VZRJ01002577.1, read as the reverse complement.
GTATTGCAGCATTAGGTGATAAATCTGATACAAATACTGCTCATTCTTTCAAAGAATGACAATAAACATCATTCATTCAAGAGATGCATTTAGCAAACTCAACTCAACTAAATATTCCAGATTCAACTCCACTACAGTAAAATGAAGCACAATAACTTCCACTATTTTAATTGTTCCCCCTGCTAAATAAAAACTGGTATTTTTTGTGGGTGTGAAAACAGCAGGCTGTCAATCTTATTGCAATTGACAAAAGATGATTTCCATTAGTGAATTTTTACATATTTGGTGGAATGTCAGGATAGGATAGATCATATCTCTCTCAAACAACAGAAGATAAGAATTTAAAGCTAAAGAAGCATATTAAGAAATATAATATGAACATTAGCAATTCACTGTGGAGCAGATTTGTATAGGTGTATGTGTTATGTACTGAATACACAAATTTTACATTTGCTTTCATGTGAGTGCCTTAAAACGGAAGCAAGACAGCTGGTTGGAATTAATCAGTATTAGCCATAGCATAACTAAGAAGACAATTTAGAACAAATCTTAAGAAAAAAGAAAAAACAAATAGTTTTTCTTTTTCATTTCCCCCTAATAACGTCATTATTACCCTTTCTTGTTGTAATGCATATTATACAGGCATGATCAAAATGCTGAAAATCTCTTTTATCTGGTGTCAGAGATTCCAATGGATATAGAATCAGTTTTTTATCTCTGAATCAATCAAGGGAGAACTTAGCAGTGTAGTCATTATTTCTTTTCCCCATTGAATTCTTTTTTCTTTCAGAGATGTGAAGAACAATTTTTTTTTCTCATAAAGGCAAGGGAGAATAAGAGATGGTGCGAATGATGGTCTTTGTAGCTTAGGGAAATTCTGGAGCATTGACAGTGTTAATGACTCCAAACCGGCAAGAGCTCAGTGTCAGTTATAAATAGTTAAAGCCACAGGGCATCGTTAGATAACCTGGTCTGACTTCTGAGTAATGCAGGCACTACACTTGAGAGGCTTGAGAAGGGGGCCTGTGCAAACCTCATGAAGTTCAACAAGGCCAGGTACAAGATCCTGCATGTGGCTGAGGCAATCCCAAGCACAAGTACAGTCTGGGCAGAGAATAGATTGAGAGCAGCGCTGAGGAGAAAGACTTGGAGGTGTTGCTTAATGAGAAGCTCAACATGTGCGCTCGCAGCCCAGAAAGCCGTGTCCTGGGCTGAATCAAAAGCAGCTCTAGGATGACCCTGCTTGAGCAGAGAAGTTGAACCAGATGACCCACTGTGGTCCCTTCCAACCCTACCCATTCTGTGATTCCATGATTTCCCTCTGAAAGAGGGCTGTAGAGCTGGTATTTAGCTAAACAGAAGTTTCATCAAGCCTTCAAAAGATACTTCAAAAGATGAAGGCGATTCAACCTCTCTCAGTGTTTTTCCATGGAGGTTAATCAGAATTGCTTTTAAAGGTTTGTTCCATATTTTCAATTTGAAGCTTTACATATTTACACAATTTCAGTTGGGTTTTTATATTTTTTCTTCTTTCTGTCCTTGTTGCTCTGTAATGTTTCAGTGCCCCAAGCAAAGACTTACACCTCTTGTGATAGGGACTAGGAAACAACTATCGCATTTGCTTGGGCAGGGCATGGGACTAGATGATCTCCAGATCCATGTACCTTCCAAACCCAGACATCCTCTTATTCTCTGAAGTACTTCCATGTGATAGGACTGGGAAGGGTTTTATGGAGCACAAAGTGAAACTCTCTCAGCTCAGCCACAGTCACATGGATCCACAATCTGATCTCTGAGTCTTTCTTATGACTCAGGTGAATGTTTTTGGAGAGAGTCCATGGACTATAAACGTAGAATGATGAGACAGTTACATGGTCAGCTGGAGATTATTTGCCACTGTACTTGACATTCACCCATGAAGGAAAGGCTCACCCATGGCTGCTGTTTGCTGAGCACACTGACATGGGACAGGAAAGGGTAACATCAGTTCTGCAAATAACTCTGTGAATGTGAAGCCACTTTCCATATGCTATGCAAATTGAATTCTTGGCTTTCTAAATGCAACTTTTGACTGTTTGCAAGCTCACAGGACTGGGTGAGATTTTGGCAAATAACACATTCTCAAACAATTATTATAATGACCTGCAATTTCCTTTTTCCTAAGTAGGAGAAGTCCAAATGGTCAGTAGCAATATTTTTCCAATGAAAGTTTACACGAGGCCACAGCAAGGGAGAAATAAAATAACACTGAAGGGAAAAGAGTTAACAATTCATATTTGGTTGAGCTGTGAAATTTCTCTTTCCTTCCAAAAAATACAAGAGAAAATCTAAATAGGCAATAACAATATAAACCAGTCTAAATTAAAATAAATCAGATTTCTGTCCTCCTCCTTTTTGCTCAATATGGCAAGAGAGAATTCATATTTCTGTCTTAAGAGTCACAGATGTTTCTAATGCTCAGCAAGTTATTACTCACACAGTAAGTCAGCAAAGACAAACGTACAGAATACATTGAACTATTATTTGCTACTTATTCATAGTAGCTTGTTTCAGGGACATTGCTTACTTTGTTTCTGAGATTATTCCTTGGACTCATTCGTCATGAAAAATTAAAAACAGACTAAAATTTACGTAAAAAGTACAAGAAACAAGTAGTTTTTGCAGCAATTAACTTGGCATACTTGGGGTTTTCAAAACCAACTGTATCCAAAATGGGTGGGCAGAGATACATCTTCCCATAGGAGAACTGAGCAGAAAAACACCATCAGAGTTACAACTCACTGGGGTTTGACCAATGTGGCACCAATATACCATAGGGTTCATCCCACTTAGCTACATATTTATTGTAAACCTGTAGATCTGAGATCCTTGATACCCAATGGAGTGAAATTGGCGCACTCAGAGGCACAGACCTCCAGAGCAGTTATGGAGACACACACTTGAGTTCAAAGGTTCACCCTTGAGCACTACAGGCTTTCCTCCCTGTCTCATATGGGAACTTAGGGGTGACCAGATCAGATACCTCAGGTGATTCTCAGCCAAAATAGTGTCACTCCTATTTTCCTTCAGAATTTCTAGGATAGAATTTCTAGGATAAAACTAGCATTTTCCTCCTATTATGCAATCTGGCTGGAGTAATGAAATACAATATTTGAGACATGACAAGATATAATTTAATTACTAATTACACAATTGCATGCATCTCAAGAAACTGTATTGACTCCCGTGAATTTACCTACTTTAATTTTGTAAGAACATGGGTTTTTGCATAAGATGCTAATGTGCTAGCTCTTGGGATGAAATGTTATTGCCCATTTTCAATTCATTCTCATGGACCAAAAAAACCCTACAGATTGCCTTTGTAGAACTGTTATCCAACGGGTGCTATAACATAACACAGCATAACATAGCATAGTATAACATAACATAACATAACATAACGTAACAATGTGAAACATAACGTAACAATGTGACATATCATAACATAACATAACATGACATAAGCCAACTCTTAATTATTTCCAGCCTATGTAACTCATAGTTTATTTAACCACAAATTCTGAACTCTGAGGGAAAAAAAAATCTAATTGCAACTGGAAGCCCAGGTACAGCCTACTTGAAGTGTGATAGGTTGGGACCAGAGTAACAAACTGTCTTTGAATTTGAAATCTGCCTTGCAAGCTAAAAGATAGAGTATCACATTCTGTGGCATCTCAGGTATATAAAGGAAAAAAATAAGTATGTATATTAATTCAGACATATGACAAAGGTAGGAAAATTATTAGAAAAAAAATGCAACTTACAAAGTATGTACACTCCAAGTGGTTTGGAGCTTCTGAGAGTATCTAAAATGGTTTCCAACTTACAAAAAACACCTCAATATGAGGTGTTTCATATTTCACCACAATATGAAAATTCTCTGCCTATTGTGATTGCCCTAATTAAAATATTTCTTTAATCAAAGAACACTGCAAATAAGTCTAACAGAATAAGTGAAGAGAGCTGTATGATTCTTAAAATTTCTGCTCTGATCACAAATTCCCATATATTCTTTGTGCAGCAATCTCTCTCTCCATGCTGTACATCTTTCTTGGGAGAGAGTCAAGCTGCAGGTACCTGAACCATGACTCATGGACCTTGACTCACTGGTTTGAGAGCTTTGGGGGATGGCAAAATAGATTCCGAGAACTGAAGGGCTAAACACAAAATTGAGTTTGGGGCACTGCCAGTGCTTGTTGTGGAAACTTTTATTAAAAGACCAGGCCCATACATTACACCAAAAGACAGAAAAAATCAGCATTATCCAGCTGAGCTAAGTTATTTCAAGTGGTTTTGTAAATGAAATGAGGGAAGAGAAAATGGGAACCATGAGCACATAACCAATGCTTGGGTAACTCTTCAGCATGTACACTGTTGCCAAAGTGATAAATCAGGGTAGCAAGCAGTTGAGCAGTCAGCAGCTGAGACAAAGACAGCCTGTCCTCTAATAGAAAAGCTCCACTGGATATATACACTACTGTGCTGAACAAAGCAGTGATTTTTAGTACTCCTGAACAAAACTTCACCAGATTTCCTTGGGCTCTCAGGTACCTGCTGTACATCAAACATCCCGCAGATTCTGCTTCTTTCATTTCAAAGGATTAAGAAGTTCACAGTGGCCACAGGCTTTTCATTCTTGTCAACTCTTAAAAATTTTCCAATTCTTTCTCTTAGTCTAGTAATGCCTCTTTTAACCCCATTAGCTGCTTTTTCTGCTTCACCTGCACTCATCTTCTGTTCAGTTTTCACTAGGAAATACCACTTTCCTAGTTTAGCCATCTTAGCATATGGTTCCTCTTGCCATCTACTGTTAAACAATTACAAAACTCTCCTGACAGAAATATTAGGTGGAGAACTAATGTTCATCAGTAGTGAAAACCAAGCTCTGTTTAGTGTGCTCTTCTGGGGGACAGAAGCATAGGCAATTTCTCTAGACTCCAGGTAATGAGAAGATCCGTTGGGCTCATTTGAGTAAGGAATTCAGAACAACAGATTAATCATTGATGTGAACTGCATTGGTCTTGCAGTAGCAGAAAACCAAAAGAATCTTAATTGCTTGAGAACTGACTTACCGGAGGGGAAAGTAGTTCAAAAATTTGACTGGAAACTTTCCTGAAGCCCAGCATTGTAATTGCATGAAGCTTGCATCATGCTTATGTACTTCTGCAAGTAGCTCAGTGCGCATGGCAATCACACAGTTTTGATGTCTGCTTGTAAAGCAGAGGGTCACAGCAAGAGAACACTCAGAGATATACATGAAATAGAGACACAATGTGTAAGAGCTGTGAGCAAGCACAGTTTTTAGATCTGACTACCCACTAGTTACATAGCTAATGGCAAACCCAAAACAGGACTTTACCCAGGCTTCAGACCTCATTGAACCAAGAGAGTCCAAACACCCTCATCCAATCTGACCCAATCAACCCAGGCAGCTCCAAGTTTGTGCAAACTCAGCCTAATTCAAAGTATCTCAAGTGAGTCTTCAGTAATAACTTTAACACAGGATTGTAGAATATTTCACTCCCGAGCTATCCTTTTTCAAAGTGAATTTGGATGCTATGTCTAGCATCTCACTACTGAAGTGGATAATCTTGGGGTCCTGACTTTGTGCTCTGTATCTGCAGTATAGACATGACCAGTAGGAAATCAATAAAATTATTCTAGTGATTAAAAAACTGTTCCATGTCTGACTTTGCTCTCAATCACCAGTAAGCCTGACTCTGAATTTGCAGTGAGCTCCTAAGAGTGGATATATTCTCTGCAAAATCCCCATGAAATTCAGTGGGCAGTGCATCCCACATAGTTGCAAACAGTCTTTGCCTCCTTCCACAGTCAGTGGAGACACCTTCAGAAGGCAATTTCTCACAAATAAACATCTGAGGACACTTCCCCTTGCAGGCACCAGCTTTCTCCACTGATTGCAAAAAGGCTCTGAGAAACTAGAACAAGCAGGCGAGTAGTTCTTAGATGGCTGAAGTTAAGTATTGCTATTAAATATTGTCAGTGGAGATGAGAGGTAAGATAATGCTTTATACTATATAAATAAACACAGTGGCAGGATCTGCTAGCAAAATTTACAATTTCAAGGACATGAATGAAGTAGTGGTTAATGGAAATGGGTCTGAGTTAATATCAGAAAAATGGTTTGTGATTGCAAAAATCCTGGGCTAGTGTCTTTCTAAGGTTATGCATTATCTTAATTACATGCAACACAGAAGATAATTTTTCTTACGAAGTGTATATTCACATCAAATGCATTTCAATGACCAGATGCTTGGTAATACACATTTAGGGGAGCATGTACTTCTGAAAGTACAGAAGTTTAAAGCAACTACATTCTGTGACACATCTTGGCTTTGCAATTTTTGCACAAGAGAAGGAACACCTTACTGCACCAGGACATCCACTCATACATCCCTGCTGCATCTCTAGCACCTCCCAGATTGCAAACACAATTTACAAACTGACTAGAAAAGCTCACCAGTGTACTGGAGATGTTTGGAAAGAATTCTTTGGTATATGTACAAATAAATTATTATTTTTTTGTTAATTTATGATAGTTTAGTGAGAAGAATCAGACTCCTCTGTGTAGCAAAAGGGGATAGGTATTATTGTTTTAAAAACTAAATTAGGCCTAACTAAACTAAAAACAGAATTAGGCCAAAAAATAATGAGAAACATAGCTGACTCCAGTATAATTTTATACAATGAAGAGTTAATTGCTATGTTATTAAAAAATTATTTCCATTATTCTACGTTTCAAAAAAGGAAATGACAATAGATACAGCACAGTATTGCTGTATTTTGTGAATACAGTCAGAAATTTTAAAGCATCAGAATTGAGATGACTGCATTCAAAATTCCATTCACTGTTACAAATGCTGTTTTCAAAGTGGCATATTCATCCTACACATAACAGAAATAACAGATAGACACTTAAATTTGGAAGAAGGGAAGGGCATTTTGAATATAATAGTTCAAAGTTTCTTATGGATCTAGAATGAGGAACATCTATGCCTTAACCCAAAGTTTGACATAGAAAATGCCTATTTTTCTTGAGCACAGTAAAATATTTCATTCTGAAATGTGCAGACGTCTTCCTTTTTCACATGTTTATATCCTTTTGAAAATAACTCTCTGTTCTGAAGGTGAGAGCTATATCATTCATTCATAAAATCATTAATGTGAAATATAATGTTTTAGCTTTCTGGAACCTACACATACAGATTAGGGTTTGCTCACATCAATTCTGCTGTGGTCAGCATAAGGATTACCATTTGACAAAAAGAAAGCAGATTTAAAACCAGCCTCTGGTAAAATAATAAATCAAATACACTCTATAAAGGAACAAACATTGGATATGCTTTTGTGGGGAGGACACAAAATAGAGGAGGAAACCAGCAGAAATAAAGTGCAAGTACTAATTTTAGTAGTTGACATATGGCATTGTTATAGCAGTTCTGCAAATTCTGTTTAACAAAGGGTAAGTTCACACAATCACAAGTCTTGAGTTATTACAGATTCGCAACATATCATTTCTCATCTGATATGGATGTTCTGCTGACACTGAAAATGTTGTCACCTACACAAAGCAGTATAACTCAGTCAGATGGAGCCTTGTGAGCAAACCTTAATTCTCTTGCTCTTAGGAACCTCTGCACATGCTCTTAGGAAGAGAGCATGGAAGAGAGTTAATTTTTTTTATTTCCTGAGTCTAAATTTAAAAAGTATCAGTCACAATGTTGTGCTTATGTCTGTACAAAGTAACCAGGAAAATATTGTGAAGTGAGATTCATCTGACCTAAGGTGTGTCTGTCCACCTAAACGGGTGTTAGGCTCTTGTTACAGGCAAAGGAGGGAAATGAGTATTTACAGACTGCCACTCCTCTCCTTCTAAAGTGGCCATGTAAACAAGGCAGACAAATCCCGCCCCAGCAGGGTCCTTTTTCATACCACTGACTATAAAAAGACATGAGGGTGATTGGGTTAGAAAAGATTGTCACTGTGGACATTCTGCAATTAGCCCATCTTTGATGTCAAAACTACAGCAAGCACTAACAAATGAAGGAAAAAAAACAACTCATGCATCTAACAGGATGTTTTGGAAACAAGATCTGTAAAAATGAAATAATAATGATCCAGTGATAATGGTGATGACAATAGTTGTTTTTATGAGCCTAGATCTTCCCAGGCATTTGAATGCTTGGGAGGTACATGCTGCAGTACTTCAGACTGATCGGCACACAGGATAAAAATTGGTGCTTAAAGCAAGATGACCAGAGATTCCCCACCAAGGGCACAATGAGGAGCAGGCATCTATCTTGAAAAGACAGTCTGAAATATCCTCACACTAAATGGCTGAGATGCACTTGAGCTCCTGCTCCCTCTGGAGCTCAGGTACTTGACTGAGACCTTGGACAAAAGTGCTTATGTCTGTCCACTTGGGAGGCAGACCTCTGCACCTCAGTGAAATCCTTGCCTGCCTCTGTGAGCTGAGGTCACTTGCCTCTTTGACATCTTGATGAGAAGAGTGCTGTGCTTTTGCCTACTTATGTGTTTTAAGACACTGCTGGAAATGTTTGCAAGGAAGATGAGAGGCAACCATTTGTGTTCACACTTCACAGCAGAGAAGAAGAGATACAAAAAGAGCAAAAACCCTCACTTGACAAAGGTTGTTCCTATCCTGCTTCTGCTTGTCATTGCAAACCTACTATGTTAAAAAATAATGCAAGGAAAAGAGAGTTAGAACAGTGGGAGGAGAAAAAAATAGAAGCTCAAACAAGAGATGTCATAACTGAGATGGGAAAATCAGTGACTTTATGCATTAAATATTAATAGAAAATGATAAATGTCTTCTGGAAAATTAAGTGACCTTAGAGGTAACCATCACGAGATGGCTATCTAATAGTTGCATTAACACTGCAGTGATACTTCATGCTTTTACAGAGACAGACTTTATAGTCATGTAGCTGTTAGAAGAATATTTATTCCGTATCTGTTTTACTTTTATTGAATAGATTTTTTTTTGGTAGAACAAGAAGGAGAGCAATATGACAAGATCTGGATAAATCATCCAGAAATACAAGTGTATATTAACAGCAATGGAAAAAATACCAGTTTCTTGTATTTCATGCCTCATCTTTGTTAAGCGGCAGATTTCATTTGCTCTCCATGCAAAGTTTTATTTTTTATCTACAGACTGGATCAATCAAAGCATAGAAATTATGCTTTTAATAGGAAGTTCATTGGGTGAGATATAGGCATGTAGTCACCCAGATGACTTTTTACAGTGTTTTCTTTTTTTTCAAGATGTGTATCTCCACAACATTCCAGTTTCAGAGTGTTTGGTGTAGTTACCCAAATGTTGCTTTTGGAAATCTCTTTGGATAGGATTCCACTGTAATTTCTCAGAGGGGAGAAAGTGTCACAGATTTGCTTGATAATTGCAGATAGCTTATGGTCCAATCAGAAATGGAGAGTGATGGTTGGCATGAACCGAATCAGTGTTTAAACTCTCAAGATTAGAGAACAAAAGCAACCAAGACCTGGTGAATTAAACCTGGGCTGTCATGGCTTTATATCCCCCAGTTTCAGTGGGGGATGGTTTTTCTAGTAATGTTTGTCAATGTATTTTGTCAAAGCTTTTATATGTCAGTAAATTTATGGGGGTTTGGTATTGATTTTTGAATAGACTTCAGAACTGATATTTATAAATGCGTGAAATAATAATGGGGATTCATGTATCTCACACTGCTGGTAGTACTGTTATCCCCACACTTGTGACATACTACTTGAGGAAGCTTCACTGTGCACTGCATCTCTCCCTCTCTCTTCTCCCCATGCCCATCCCTTCAGGTGGTGCTGCCTCCATAACGACTTTACTTACAAAGGTAAAGGAAAGTAGAGTTTGCTCTCATCCTTATTCCCTTCTCTGGTCACAGTGTTCCTCTTTCTTCCAAACAAAGCACCAGCAAGGAACAGCTGTGCATACAGGACCCCAGAAGAAGTCAATACTGGGGATGGCATCCTCAGAGCAAGAAGGGCTTTCCCTGGGAAACAATCTCCTTTGAACAGATCCCAAACACACCTTGCAATCAGACTGGCTACTATAGAAAAAGCAGAGAGAAGAGATCTTGTGTCCTTATCTGCAAACCTCTTCACTCACACTGATCCTCTCCAAATAATCTTTTGACCTCAGGATACTTTTTTTGGAGTTTGTCTCACAAATGCTTTTGGCAGGATTGCTCATCATGATTACACAGCTTGTCAGTCCCATCTTAGATATCAAAGGGCATGTATGAAATCTCAGGAGCTTACTGTGAATATCTGCTTGCCTTCTAATCACACCTGGGAAACTGCACAGCAAGGTGTTCTGCTAACTGTGTCCCTGACTGACTGATTCAACTCAGTGTATCAAGATACTAAAGCAGAACTATTAGATAGAAAGCCTAGACATCGCTAGTTCCTTGATCATCTGCTACAAGATTTTATGTCAAACAAGGATTTAGTGCAGTGGTTCTGGTGGATTTTTTGCAGCAAAGAAATATCGCTGCCCCTCAAAATGAGTTTGTCGCAGTGACCAGTGAATGTTGCCAAAGAAGTGCTTGCAATTGTACCACTGCCTTTTGTTTTCTGCCATCTTATTGAGTATATAAGTGCATAAATATATGTATATATATGACACTAGTCTCCCTTTTTAAAGACAGTAACAGTGCTCTTAGTTTATGTGCTACACTCGAGGGTCTAATAGATAGAAAATGAAACTATTACACGTAGCTTCCAGTGGGAGATGAATTATGATTATCTCTTTTGTTTTAGGAGGGATCTTTTTCAATTATTTGCAGCACAGATTGGCATTTATTTACATTGCAATGACAATCCACTGTGAGCTCCTTTTCAATATATTTATTATGGCTCTAGGCTTGGTTCTCTCCCTTACTGCTTTTCTAAACAGTAATTTCCAGTTTTCTATCTCTGCCAATTATTTTTTCTCCATAAATATACGACTTTACATTTATCTATTTTAAATCTCATTTATTTTTATCTTCCTCTGCTGGCTTACCAGCAACTCTGCAGCATTGCTATATGTTCTTTTGGATGGACATCAGCAATTCACAGCCATTATCATTAAACAAACTCCTTGTATCTTTCACCTTTTTTATTTTCTCTTTTCCTGTTTACTCCTGTTGTATTATTTGCTTGGATTACAGTTCCTCATCATATTCATTTGGTAATGACTAAGTATTTAACTCTGCTGTTTCACCGCCAAGATCAACCAAGGCCAGCATTTTAATACATCTGAATGTCCCCGATAAGGGCCCTGGAACAGACATGAGATGCCAAGCTGGATTTGGATCTTTAGCTCCTGAAAGTGTAATGCTGTACAGAACTGATGTTTGATTGCGGTCTTTACTTTTTGAGACAGATTAAATATTTGACTCAAAATGAAAAAGGACACCTTGCAAAAGTATTGTTTTCTATTTATGTCTCCTTATTTTGGGATCTCAGGCATAGAACTGTTGGGAAAACTGGTCCTGACCCAAAAGAAAAAAGCACCGGTCTATCTAAATCTTGTTACAGGCTGATTTTCAGGCTGTAGTTCAGATAGGGGAGGAATGTGCATGCCTCATATTACGGATTGTATAAAAACTGGAAGACGATCACAACCATCATGAGGTACATGACATACTGCCAATTCAGAATGGTCTCAGTCCAACTGTTCTTCCTATTCATTAATGCACTTTTTTGGACTTAGTCAAATCATTCAGTCGTAGTTAAGGAAATGTTATAGATATTAAATACATAATTAATGACCAGACTTCTGCTTTGTGATTTCCTCTTCATTCCAGGATGTATGTACTACTATCGGATTCATGGGTTCAGCTATTACCAATTTGTATAAATTGCAAAAGGAAATAGTATATAAAATTAAAAATGTTTTAAAAGCAGCTTTTATTCTGTTTCTCAGAAACTTTCAAATTTTTCTGTGTGTTTTTAAGACTTTTCTAGGTTAAAGCCATCTTCCTGGTCACAAGGAACTACTTTAACAAAGTGAAAAGCTGCATGGTAAACAAACAAATTGAAAACCAAAACAAAATGTGGACTTCAGAAAACAAGGTGTGCCTGGGAACAATAAGGAAAATGCCCAGAAGGATTCCTGGAAAGGATCAAAAGGACTGACCAAAGGGCCAATGAAGTGGAGACTGTATTTTGAGGAAAAGTTCATGCAGATTTTGAGGAGAGGAGCTCCTTTTGCCCATGGCTACTGGAGAGCTTACAGCTGTCTGTCAGACCATTGAACAGGGAACAAACTGGTGCTGAATGTGTTTCCCTATGCTTGGGCCATTGGTGACCTACTGGAAAGTGTCAGAAATCCCCACGTGCCTGAGGGAGGAAAGAGAAGACACAGGGTAGCATGATCTCTCCCCATTCCTGCCTGGGCTTGCAGCAGGCAAAGAAAGCAGAAAGAGCATAGAGTACAGTGGAGTTTGAGGAAAAAAATGCAGCGTGGTTTTCTCCACCAGACAAAGTCCCTTTGCAGTTGCACCTCCTCCTGCTTCTCCTCTCTGCCCCTGCTCAGGTGGATCTTTGCTCTGCTCCTACCCGAATGACTCAGGTTCCTGTGGCCAGGCAAAGGGGTCATTGCAAGGGTCCATGAGGTGCCCTAAGTGGTGTCAAGAGGAGGCAGGAGCCCCATGGCTAATGGGCTCAGGTCCTGTCTTCTCCTCAGCAAGGGCCTTACAAAGCAGTTACTTGGTGCTCATATAGCTAACTAAGTGGAAAATAAATATTTGGCAACGCAGGCAAACAAAGGGCAAAAAACTCGAATGACCCAGAACTGAAAGCAGGCATATCCAGAAAGCAAGTATAGAAAACTTCAAAGGATAATTAATTACAGACTCAGATGATAACGATTCCATCTAAGTGGATAATCCATACTATATTTAAAAAAATATTTGGGTTAATCCTTCACAGAGTAATGGTCTGATCATATTTCATAACTTTATTTGTAAAGTCCAGGGAATTAATCTGTCCTTTCTACATTATTGTGAGTTTGGCAGGTTGTTTTGTCTGCCTTTTTCTTCTACCCCTCAGGTGCTTGGTCTCAAGGTCTTCCAGCAAGTTCTTGCAACCAGACCTAGACTTTACTACCCTGTATGCATAAATGTCATCAATAAATTCTGTCACCCAGCTATGCACATCTTTGAAAAGCTCATAAAACAAGTTAGAATAGAATAGTTAGTGCCACACTTGAGGAGCTTGGGGAGCTTGAACACACTTTTCCTCTCCCTGCAGAAAAAAGAGTGTGGGCATAGTTCACTCATTTAAATAATAGGATTTCTCCTTTCTGATGGGAGTTTAACCCTCGTTTAAAGGTAGAGGGAGGTCTGTTGTGCATCAGACTTGTTTATGATAGAATGATGAGGGACAGACCCTCCAGTCAGGACCAGTGTTACCCCACCACCACTTGCGCTTCCCTTCCAGGAAGTGAGAGAGAGCCTCTTTCCCCTGTCCCCTGGCCATGGCATCTGGCAGTATGGAATATTGAAATATCCTGGCCACACCCACACAGCTCCAGGCTCCCTCCTCTCATGGCTACTGCAAAAAATTAACCCTATCCTTGGCCATACTAGCACATAGGGACACCATTTCTCCAAGGCTGCAGAACACTATTAGTGTTTAGCTGGAGTTCTGCAGGAGTCAGAGGAATTGCACTGGACCAGAGCAGGGTCACATTTTCTCAAGGACAAGCCTTGGCAGCTTCCCCCCACACCCAAGCACATGCACACAGACACACAGATCTGGTTTCAGTTTCTTCCAACCCAAGCCTGTGTGTGATTTTGTTCTTTGTTCAGTTTACAGTGAGCTCTTAAGGAGGAGAAACTGAAGGAGATTTCCCTGTAGCTGGAAAATGCCCATGTTTTGAGGATAAGTCAGGCTCTGCTGAGCACTGTATTTAGTCCTGAGGAAGGCTGAGTTCCTTGCTGGCAGCAGCAAAGATTTATTCAGTAATAACTTGTTCCAAGATGGAAGTGGTGAATATAAGCAAATTCTTTCATATCGGGATAAATACCACATTTCTCTTATAATTTTTATGTTTAATGGATCCCAGTACCTGAGTGGAATCATTTATGTAAGGAAGAGGCTGTAAATTTTGATAGAAGTTTTGACAGACATATCTCTGTTCAGAAGGAGAGAGTCATTGATGAGCTTCCTTTAAGGCAAAGAAAACTAGATAGAAGAATAACACGGAATATTGCAGGGAACTTTCTACTGGCTTAACAAGCATGGCGTGTCATTCAAGACCTTACTCCTTAATCAGGCAATAAGAGAGATGAGGGACTATGGAGTCCCATTAGGATTATGTCATTGTTCTTGAACTTCTCTGAAAAAGAAGGTACTACTAGTCATATTGTAAGAACAAAATAAGCAATATATATATTCATTTTTTAGCCTTAGGTTGAGTGAGTAAAAAAAATTTGGAAACTTTCCGTACTAGCTCACTGGCTCATTTTGCCACCCAACACTCACGTCAATACTAGGGGATTGTGTGGAAATATATGTTCATGTGTGTACTGGTTTTGGCTGGGGTAGTTAGCTTTCTTCACAGTGCTTAGTGTGGGTTTGTGTTTTGGACTTGTGCTAAACACAGGGTTGATAATACAGAGGTGTTTTTGTTATTGCTGAGCAGAACTTACACAGAGCCAAGGCCTTTTCTGCTTTTCCTACTGCCACATTGGTGTGGAGTCTGGGGGTCCATGGGAGGTTGGGAGGAGAGACAGACAGACAGGTGACCCAAACTGGGTAGGATATTCGCTACCATGCAACATCATTCCCAGTACATAAAGTAGGGGGAAGAAGAAGGAAGCAGGGGATGTTTAGAATGATGGTGTTTGTTTTCCCGAGTAATCATTGCAAGGAATAAGGCAGAACTGCCTGCCCATGGGAAGCAGTGAATTCATTCTTTGTTTTGCTTTGATTCTATGGATGGATTTGCTTTCCCTATTAAACTGTCTTTATCTCAACTCATGAATTTTCTAGCTTTTACCCTTCCAATTCTCTCCCTGATCCTGCTGGTGAGGGAGTGAATGAGCAGCTGCGTGGTACTTGGTTGCTGGCTGGGATGAAACCATGGCAATATGCCAGACTGAAACATGAAAGAAATTCATTTATATTTAATTTATGGCAAGAAACAAGACAAATAGTATGTGTATGACAAGTTCCCAGATCACATGTCGGGCTTTCTCCAGTAGTGCTAGTTGTCGCAAATTGCTATAGTTCTGCATTTCTAGATGTAGTGGCACTCAAAAACAAAGGCAAGTATTTTAGAAAATTGGATAGAAGAGAAGCTAAGAACAAGGACTTGAAACAATGCAACATTTACATAATGTATGCCAGAAACTTTTCCTTTATTAAAAAATGCTTTCCAGATAAATAACAGGCGCTCAAGACAGCCATTATTTTCCTCTGCAATCATCCTTTCATGTAATCTATAAAAGTATTCTCACAGGAATAATTACAAAGTATTCTGATGACTACTATTAACAATCAACTGAATTGCATTTCAGAATAGTTCCTCTCAGATTGTGACCATTTAAAAAGTATTGTCAACATATGCCCAGAAGTTTGGAGAGAAACTACACTGAATCTGCAAGGGAGGCAGAAAAAAGGAAAGACTGAGCCAGATAATGGACCGCTTGGTGGACAAGGAATTGGCAGGATGGTCACATTTAAAGACTTGTGGTCAACTGTTCAATGTCCAAGTGGAGGCCAGTGATGATGGTGCCCTCAGGGGTAAGTATTGGGACCAGCACTGTTTAACGTTTTTGTTGGTGACACGGACAGTGGGACTGAGTGCACCCTCAGCAAGTTTGCCAACACCACCAAACGGTGCAGTACGTTCAACACCGGAAGGGAGCGATGCCATCCCGAGGGACCTGGACAGGCTTGAGCGGTGGGCCCTTTGAGCAAACTGCTCTAGTGGAAAGTGCCCCTGACCATGACAGGGAGGTTGAAACTAGAGGGTCTTTAAGATTCCTTCCAACCCAAACCTGTCTACAGTTCTATGAGAATTAAAGACAGAGTAGCAAAGCTACATTTATGGAAAAGATGATGAATAAAATGATAGAATTCAGGCTCATGGGGAACTTCATAATTTTCCAAGCTTTATGAGAGTAATCCTTACAAAACCTTCTTAGAAAGAAAAAATAGGGTAGCCTTTTCCAAATTACTTTTAAATTTTGGAAAAAGATAGAATAGAACAATAGTTTAAATGACCTTGTTTAAGGTTATCAGCAAAGCTTACTTTGGGTAGCATTACAAAGCATTTAATACTGGATAGTTTTGCTAACTTCTGTCATAGACTGTGAAGACAGTTGGCACAAGAAATTTCAAAGCTGGCAAAATCAATGTGTGGGTCTTCCTTTCTTTTTTTTTTCCACCTAAATCTTTTATTTCAGGAGTATTTTCATACCTGGAGACCAGTAGCAAGTAGAAGTGTGGAAGAAAGTCAGTTATTCAAGGAAGTAGAGATGTCTCAGGTTGAACCAGCATTTTATAAACTGTTGGAAGAGATTTTAAAGAAAAACAACACAGATACAGACATTGAGTCTAATAAGAAGTTGAATCCCAAAGGTATAGTACTTAGTCTGCTCAAATATCTTTTTATCGAGAACAGATATTTCAAGATAGGCAATGCAGTGGGTTAATCAATTTGTACTTAAATAAAGCACTTTGTCTGATAGTCATAGGAAATCCTTGGTGGCAACAAAGAAAGTCCAAGGTTAACAGAGTTGAATAATGCAGAATTATTAGGACAAAAAAAAAAAGACTAAAAAAAGACTAAAAGATACTAAAAAATACTAAAAAAGAGTATTCCTTAAGAATCAGGCTTGAAATTGTCCTTGCTGTAGATGATAATATTTGACTTCTGGCAGGACCAGCCATCCATTTACTGCCTGCATAAGCACAGGCTTCCAGTTCCATTGATATTATTCCCTACCTCTTTTCACACTACTTTGAGACTATATTTTTTTGCTAATTTTTGAATATATCATACCCACATGAACTCAGAACATCCTCTGATTGACTACCCATTTCCTTTGGAACAGGAATTAATCATATGTATAAATATATATCTATATATGTCAGAAGTCTTCATGTGACTGACTGAGGAGGGAGAAGACAGAAGGTTGTGCCCTGATCTCTTCCTCTTCCTGCCTGGACTTGCAGCAGGCAAAGAAAGCAGAATGGGCCTAGGGGGACAGTGGGGTTTGAAGGTAAAAAATTAAAACTTCTGTAAAAACCTGACCTATAACCAACTTCTTAGTTTAACTGATGGTCCACAGTTTAATTTCTTATGTGTGAGTAGTAGTAGTGGTACAAACACAGTTTTTTTCCTAGCCATGAGTGAGAAATATATCCCAAGCTCCTTGAGGGCAGGGAAAATGAGCTTCCCAGGGTATTCCTGTGGACAGAGCCTCTGGCTCCTGTCCAGCACCCAGGGTAGGTTAAAAGGAGCATAAATGAGCCCTCCATGTCCTGAACCTGGCTCTGGTAGAGCCTTTAGAGGGGGTCTCTGGAGGGTAGAGCAAGCAGGTTTCTCATGTGCTGGAACAGTGCTGGCAGGAGGAGGATTGTGGTGCTGGAAAGAGTACAGCAGCCTGCTCTTTCAGGGATACACTTTGGGAGAGGGGCAGGCATCTGCACACTGCTGGCTCCTGCAGGTCCACCTCAGTGGACCCTCTCTGAATTTCCTGAGACTCTCGAGACTCATGACGGGAGTCTAGGAGAAAAACTGTCATTTCCTTCCCACTTTGGACTTTGAATATCTGTGTCCATGTCTGCCTGTGTGGAGCAAATGTCACAACTATCATGCACCTCTCTGTGGCTTGGGACAGTGTTCCCGCTTTCAAGGGCTTGGTCTGTCGCTGACTTGCTGGACTATCTGATGCTGGACTATCTGATGCTGGGTAGCACACACAACCTGCCCGTTCAAACTTTCCTCCCCACACAGCCCTCTCCTCGCTTGTCATTGATAAGTTAAAAAGATTGATCTCCATTAGTTATCGAGTGAAACTTAGTTATCTACAAAAAATTAACCTGGCCATGTGAGATATTTTTGCAGTCATCACACCTTGGCACTCTAAGACATTTTTTTTCTCCACTGTTTATACATTGCCTTGAATTGTAATAGAATTTCATACTGAATTTTCAGACCAAAAGATTGAGTGACCTTCAGTAAATTTGGAGTGGGCACTGGAAGAAAACACTCTATCAGTGATACTTTGTAACCAGCTTCCAGCTGTATAAAGAAGAAAATACCTAATTTTAAGATGGATCATGCCTGACTTCACAGATGGGTGAGGATAACATGGTTGGTTGTAATAAGTCTGATCATGATCAAGAAGGTGTCTCCCCGTCCTGTGGCTTATACCAGTAAAGACTGTCCTCCAGCATGTGTAACACCGCTATAGTTTCTTTACAACTGCTCCCCTGCTAAAATATCCAAACATTCATTAGCCTTTTGACCACATTTCGGTAGGTAAGTAGTTAATTTTTATCCCTGAGCCATTAACCATAAACTTTGCAACAGCTCTAGAGGCAATTATAGACAAAATATGAAAGGCAAAATGTGTAAATAGAAGACTGTTCATTTTTAAACAATTTTGATACACTAAGGCTAATATTTCTGAGAACTACTTACAGTGTTACTCAAATTTGCATCACAATAAAGATTCAAAATTCAACTTGTCTAACAAGCTAGACTGATATTTTTTGTAGGTGTTTCTTTGGTATTAATTTCCATGGTATCCAAGCACTTTAGAGGAAGAGGTGCACGTGCTGTGAGATTGTTTGAAGTGTCTCAAGATACTTATAGTGTGTTTGTTCAGTTTCACACCATACAGCATAGGACATTTCTGTTTAAATGAATGACAGAGCAAAACCCACACAGCTCAAGCCCGAAAATAATTTACATCTAAATAGTTGTCTACCAATTCTCCCATATAAATTACATTTATTTTTTTTTTGGCAGAGGAATGTTATTATGTTCACAGATTGTTTAGGCCTAAAGAAACAGTGCTAGATTTAAATTATTGTTTAAGATTTCACCTTCTTTTTTTTTTATTGCAGTCTGTAGTTAATATGATGAAAGAAATGTGTGATGCTATCGATTTCTTTAGCACCCAGAAAGAACAAAAGCAGATTTCATCCGTGGTAATTAGAAGAGCCTTGTTTCCATATTTCCTCATGCTTTTTATTGTACTGTTTCTCATAGTGCTTCTGAGTTAAGGAAATGGCATTGTTTTGATTTTGCACATGATAGGTTAAAGCTATTTGCTAAATACACAAGTTTGCAACCTCATGGCCATAATTCCACAAATAATTGAATAATACAAAGGTCTAAAAGTGCAGTTCTGGAAGTACACTTGGCACAGTGTCTTGAGCAATAAGGCCCTTATATGATAGTTGGAAAAGGTTTTTGCACCTGAGCTGGTCTCCATGACACATGGTCTAATCTACAAGATAAGCCTGTGCCTTAAACTTTGTTATTTGGGGACAAAGGCCACCCTGTGAAACTGGAATGCTGCAACTGAAACCCTTTTCTGTGCCCAAATCACTAGCTCTTCTTGCTGGTCTCAGTGAAATTCTCTAAATAGATATCTTCTGAGGCATAGGAGATGCCCTAGAATAACACGGCTCATTGCAGCTTTTACTTCAGTGGACACAGGCATCCCCTACATCCTGCATCGTGTTTGCCAGTGACGTGGGCTCTCTGGGTACTGAGTCTTGCTCTGGTTGCTCTGTTTCCGTTTGTATGAGGTGACAGAAGAAGGTATTTCTGGGGCATTTCATTACAACGTGAATGTCTAGGGCTAGATTCTGTCGCTCATACGTATGTAGCTAATGTCATTTGAGACTCCCTGGGTTATCTAGGGTTTTCTTGGGTCTCACAGATATGACACAGGTCCTGCTGGATACCTGTGCCTATATGGAGGCAGCTGGAGGCAAGGCCCATATTGGTACAGGGTGCTTCCATTTCTATGTAAGAGCAAAGGATTTCTATGCTACATCTGTGCAAAAGAGTAAAGCCTTTAAAAGAGGCTTGTTCTTTCTAATTTAACACTGAAGGGAACGAAATGTCTAGACTAGATTTAACCACCTGAAACTGAGATCAATCACACCCTGGGTATGAGGGGTTTTATTGTAGAGTTAGGTTAACAGTAACAATTTTTAAAAAATATCAGATAATTCCTTCTTCAAATGTTTCCTGCTCTGGGAATACTAAAGCACATAGATGTTTTGTAAGTCGGTCCCAGTATTTATAACTATGAAATACCCCAAGTGTTTAAAATTAACAAAAACCTGTTGAGGCTTACTGATAAGCAGTATCTGTAATATTGCTATATCATTATTTGTGATGTGCATCTTTGTTACATATATTGTTTTTTCTCTGTTCACATATTTAAAAATCAGAATTATAAAGCATGTGACTAAATCTGTAATAATTTATGCAGCATTAAAAAAACCCCTTGTATAGTTGTTAATATGCAAAATACTTCAACAATTTAAATGTTCTGTGGGATTAATGACATAGCTAGAATAATTTTTCGTGTCTTAATGCAACATTTAAAAAACATATAGTCCCAGAACAAGGATGCTACAGAAGGAAGGGAAAATACCTTTCAGTTTAGCACTTCATCTGAGAAATTGGTCCAATATGTCACAGAATAATGAAATTACTCTATTGATTAACAAATCTGAAACTATCAAAGACAGTGGAGAAGCACTCTCAACACTGTTACAACACTTGACTTCCGGGAATATTCTCACTGAAATGCGAATGTGCTGTTTTGAAAAAATGTTCCCAAGTGTTGAAGTACGTCCAATTTTTGTAGGGTTTATGTGAAAAGTGACCACTGTGTCTTAGAGTATATTCTTTTTGAATGAATTTTGATATTACTGAAGTGTTGGATTTCTATTTACTTACTATTTATGGGGCATGAGCTGAAGAACAACAGTGAAAATGCTCCATATAGCTCTAACCATGTGCTTCAAGTTTGACTTGAAGAACCTAAGCAGAAGGGCAGGAGTCTTGGGTATCTTTGTTGTCTCAGCCAAGAAGCACAAGATTGATGTTGGTACCTAACCTGTCAGCTTGCAGAAACAAGTACTTACACTCACTCATCTTTCTCTATTGGGTTAATTTTATGTAGCAAGTGGACAAACAGTGAGAAAGGAGAGGAGAGGAGAGGAGAGGAGAGGAATTCACTCCCTCCAGAAATGCATGAAAACTATTTTTATTAATCCTTGAGGAGCACTACTTAAACAAGGAGTGTTACTGTTTTCCAGAGAAAGGGATGTAGCTCCTATTTCGTTTATTTCCTGTCAAAATAAGTTGCATGGTCTTTTCACATTTTGAAAATGGGGGAAACAAAAGTAGAAAACAGTCCTACTGAAGCTGGCTGGGAAACAGTTACACCAGAGCTGGAACAAAGGCCACCCTTTTGACAAGCAAGTTGCCTCCGGTGAGTCACGCTGAACCAGCATTTAAGCAGCAACATCCATTGTCTGTCTCATACAAATTTCTGTAGCAATTATGTCCAGACAGAAGTGCAGCCATACTCTCTGTTATGCTGGTAACAATGGACACATCCCTGTGTGTGAACAGAGGCCAGACTCTGTCAAAAGACTGTTGGATGGTCTGTGAGAGAAGTATGAAAAACCATTCCAGCTAGGATTCATATTCATATGGCTCTGCCAGCTTGGAGTTATTCTTCAGATTGTGCCAAGTACACGATGAAAGGCAAGTCAGAAACGGAGGGTAGTTTACCTCTTGCTACTGACCACGTGGATGTGAGAATCTACATGCGTTGTGGCTGTGCATGCTGATCACTTTGCCTCCATACTCCTTTGGCAAGTGTTTTTCTTACATAACAGTATATTCACAGCACACAGACATACTCTGTTATCCATTGAGAATATCTTCCTGGAAAGTGGGATGGTTAGTTATTCAACAGGAGGGAAGACTGTAGGCAGGGATTTGAGAAATACATGCATTTTAACCCCACAAGGACAGTATATCATTATGTTGTGGCAATAAGGTCTTTCCCTAAGATCCTTCCCTTCATTTCAGTAACACTAACCAAAAAAGCAAGACTTCAATGGCACAAATGAAGAATAAAGACAAGAAGGATTCTGTTGCATATCCAAACACAAGGTTCTCAGCATATTTCTGCTAGTATTTGTGTGATAGACAAATGATATATTAGTGAGATATCTAAAATACTGCATCATAGCCTACTGTGTCTATATTTTCAGCAATTACTTTAACACAAGCAGATATGTGGCAGGAACACTTCAGTATGACTGTATAGCTTATGGTAGTCTTGATAGAAGGAAAAGCATTTCTGACAGCATTTAGCAGAGCACGATATAAAATGATTGATGATGGAACTCCCAAATGACAGAAAAATGACAGAAACTGTGACATTGTTCCCCTGAGATCTCATATGTACTTAGGTGTGCTGTATAATATGTAGCACTTCACCCTATTTGAGTGTTCCTCATGCAGAAGAGCTTATTACAAGTTCAATTGCAGGAACATCAAAAGCACAAGGCTGTGCATATTCTCCAAAATACAAGTATTTCCTGTTCCACACCACCTTGTTTTCCTACTAGCTATTGTCTTTTGATCCTCACTCTGTGTAGAAAAGGCTCAAGATAATTTAGAACATAACAGAAAAATGAGTTGGGGCACTTCATTGCTGTGTTACAGAAAACTGACCATGACTTTTCAAGACCACTGGGCTGTATACCTCTTTATAGAGGTACCTTTGGGTATGAAACTGCTGCATGTTGTGGTGAAATCTAGAAATATTTGAGCTGATTTTTTTGGATGGCTTGAGTTGGAGAGAGCCTAGAGCTCCCTGCAAAGTGAGTGATCTCATGTACCACTCCATATTATCAGAGCAAGAAGTCTGCTTGTACTTGTGCTAGTGCAGCAGCCTGCACAGTGATACCGCCAGTGCACAATGTGCTTGATAAATATAGCCACTACTGTAGACATGTTTGTGTTGGTGTTTTCCCTTAGTTCTAGAAGAAACAGGGAAATTCCCACATCCAGCTCTGTCCTTTGTAACTGCACTATTGCTTACACATCTCTGTTACGATACTGTTCTGCATTCCTCAGAGCAGCATCCATGTTTCTGCCCTTTAAGAGATAGCAGAGGTGGGATTAATCTTCCAGAACTGTAAATGTTTATGTCTGGGCTAGGGTTCCTTTAGACTCCTTTTATAGATGGTGAAAAATGAGTTAACTCCTTTTGAGTATGGTTTATATAATTCCAATTTCAAATATCTACTTTAAAATTAAGTTGAGCTGTGTTTCAGAAGTATCTGTGCCTCTCCATCAGCTGTAAAGAGAATTTAGTCTACAATATTTATACCCATATTTGGACAGATGAACTTTGTGTTGTGATTTTCTTTTCCATTGAGATTTGATTTATCTGGGCTCTTGCACTGTAGAAATAGTGATTTATTTTTGCTGGATAAGCACCTGCACTAAAAGTAAATCAAGCGGCACATTGCTTGGAAAAGTCCTTTCTTTTTCTGTTCTCATGGATCTCCTCTCATGGAAAGAGGTATGGGGTTTCATTTTTTGATGGGGATGAGCTGAAGTGACAGTGGTACATGTGGGCATACAGGATAGGGAGCAAAACGTGATTACCTTCTAGAACTATCAATGTCTTAGACAGTCAACACTTCTAAACCTGCAGGTTCCAGTTTCTCTCTGGGGTGCATTGTTGTCTATCGCATGGCACATGGCAGGGGTGGGAGAAATGCACTCCCAGTTGCCTACATAGAGCTGCAGCTGGCAGCAATCTCCTGTCCTGAATGCTGACGTGAAAAGTCTGACCACACTTCACAGGTCACCCAAGTACCTACTGCCTATAGTTTGAGTTCTTCCTGGCTTTTGCATTTCTAGGAGTGTTGTCTCATTTAAGTACTGGAATGCACTCTGGGACTCCACGTTGCATTTCAGTACCATATATAGCTGCAGTTTAGATGAGTCCATGCTGGGAATTCAGCTCTTAGGGTGTATCCTACACCAGCCTCTTTGTGTCTGAGCTGCCCTTCAGCGCCTCATCTGAGACACAGTGCCATGTCAGGAGGTCCTACTGCCAAAAGCCCTCTGCCCTGATATTTCCAGTGTCTCTGGAGTGAACCATGTGAACCAACCCCTTCCTAGAATCAGCTGCATAGCAGATGGTACCATGATTTAATTTGCACAAAGCTAAGTGTTTCAGTAGGTTTCTCCATAGATGTGTGAAGTTAATACTTCACTGGAATAATCTTCACATGATCATCAGTTTCAATCTGGCTTTGTTTCACACATGCAGAACTAATGAGTTCAAAGCCTCTATTAAGCAAATGTAGGTACAGACATAACACAGATACAATGGCAACCTTTGAGCCAAAGCTACTCACTAGAAATGTGTTCATGAACTCAAGACCTTAACCTTCTGCTAAGCTTTCTATATTCACCTATCCATGCAGTCTCCCACTTGTGAATCACTGGTTTTGTATGTGGCCAAAGGGGAAGACAGGTACAAGTACTTTGTAGAGAACCCATTTTTCCACCTTTTTGGATATAACTGCACATTGCATGCAACACATAAGCAGATAGAGGTTATTTGTATATGTAATATATATAAAGAGGTTAAAATATATATCTGTTGTCCAGCAGTTGCTGAAATGACTTTGGAATATCTAGTACACCCTACATTAAAGTAAGGGCTAGAAATGTGATTAAATTCTTGTGAGGGGGGTTGTTTGCTTGATTGTTTATTCATACTTTGAAGTATTTTCCCACATTATAGACTCAGTGAACCCCACCTAGATCTTCTGTAACAGTGAAGCTGTTACTCATTCGTGCATTTTCATGTTCAAGATTAATACTTTTGCCTATCTGAGCCTGGATTTGTGTAGACATGTAGCCTGTAGGTTGCCCACTAAAAGCAGCCAGGGTTTTTCCTTCATGAACATAATGTGAAAATAGTGTAATTTACCAATTTTCAAGGGGAAAAGAAGATTGGGATGGTATCAGAAGCTTCTTTTAAATGCTGCATAATAAACATTACTTTTTAATTTGACAAAACTGGGGCAGCAATATACATTAAAAAATTCATTGACATAAATGACATGTTCAAACTGGGCCTTTGCACAGTCATAAAAAATCCGTTTCTCCAGATGGCACAGAGAGGTCTCACTAGGAAAGCATGATGTGATTCCCAACATGGCTTACGTGTTATATACAAAGACAAATTGTTCAGAGAATGAACAATAGCAGCAATGCCAAAGCAGATAGTTTATATGTTGGTTTTAGTTATGTCATTGTTCACAAAGTATCTGGTTGAATATTTATGGAAGAGGTAACTGATGAAAAAATCCTTTTATAGAATCATAGAAAAATTGATTAGAATGTGGGGGTTTTTTTGAGGTCATGTAGTTCAACCTTATGCTTGGAGGGGACTACCGCCAACACTAGGCCAGGCTCTATCCAGCTGGGTCTTGAAAATCTCTCCAGAGGTAGCTCTCACAGCCCTCCCAGGCACCCACTTTCTTGCAGCACTGTAATGTGGAAAAGCTGTTCCTCATCTCTAACCTGAGCCTCCCAAGGTGAAGCACCTGTCCCCCGCTATGTTACAGCAATTCTGAGAGAAGATTGAGAGTTTGGCTTCAATGCTTTTGTTTCTGTGTTTCAAGTAGTTGCAGTTTGCAAGGAGAACATCCCTTAGCCTCAGCTCCAAATGAGCTCTGTTTCTCAGCTTGTGGTTTATCTGCTTCAGGCGCTTGACCATCTTAGCAGCTGTCTAATAGGTTCCCTCTGGTCTCTCAGCATCCCCCTTGACCTTGCAGGTAGGGAGGACATGCCAAAACCTGCTATTAATGTCCTTCGTCACCAGAGCTGAGCACAGGGCAGTAATGAATTCCTTTGATCTGTGAGACACAGCCATACATAGCCCATTACAGAGTTGCATGAGCTGTGATAAGAAAATGTTGTTCCCTTGCATTCAGTCCGGCAATTGCAGCACTCCTGACTGGCTCCCTGTGCTGCTCTGCTGGCTCTTACCAGCCTATGTTGATGTGTGGGGTTTGTCTGCTCTCCTACAGAGTGTTATGCTTTTTCTTATTGAACTCTAGTTTAGCCCTCAGTGTAAGTGTCAGAAGTGGACCTTGTCACGGTTTATAGGTCACTGGATTTGGAGATATTCAATTGTCAATTACACTGTCCATGTGTAGTAATGGCAGCACACATAGTATAAATCCTATGAGTCCTTGGGTGCTTCTGAGATAGATTCCCTGTACAATCAACTGAGAAGCATTGCAGCTTTCATTTACACTTCAGCTGCAAGGACAGTAGAATGTACGGGAGTCGATGGGAATTTTGCATTTAACTTTTGTATTAGTCAAATGCTTTGAATGGACAGTTCTATCAAAAAATAATGGTCAAAGCATTTGACCTGATATTTACCAACTTTTCTCTGGCAGAAAATGCATGAATATCTTTAAAATAACAGTATTTCATAGTAAAAAATATTGGAAACAAAATGTCTCAGGGCTTGGGAGGGGTAAGGTTTTGGCTGAATATGAACTTTGTCAATTCAATTTCTACTGGGTTTTGTAGTGCCTTGACCTACAGTTAAATGCATTAAAGTCTAATATTTTTTGATCAAATCAAATCTTTCATTAATGTATTCATGGTTGCTTGCAGTGAGGATGCCTTATGGATGAACTGTCACAGCCTCCACTCCTGTTTTTTAACACTCCTGTGTTTTAAGGTCTCTTTCATGTATTTCAGATGTGTATTTCACACTAAGTTCTGCAGGAGTCAGTGCTGTTTTCTGTCCTGCTTATTACACAAGCAGGACCATGGTACCAGTGCCCTCACTGCTGTGAGGATACCTAACAGCATTGTTCTGACCTATCTGACTCAGGCAGTGCTATTTAGGTGTGGAGGGAAAAAATGGATGTTAGAGGTAAAAAGACACACACAGGATTGCAAGAATTTCTTTATTTACCTGGGAAGGGTGAAAGTTTGCTTTTTTCTTGATTTGCCTTATTTCTGTCATCCGGTGGACCTTTAACTCCTGCCTGACAACAGCAAGACACCAGAAGACTGCACCTTATCAATTGGTATCTTTTTTGCTCTGCTGTGATCCATGACACTGTTAGACTAAGACTTGCTCTGTAAATATATTCCATCTTCTCACAACCTATAATCTAAAGCCATTATAGTATGTAAAAATGTATGTCTAGGGTGTGCATTGCTTGCCCAAGACTCAAGAATGGGCTAATGAAACTTCTCTTGGCCCAGATTTTTCTTAAGACCAGTTCTGTTGCAGCTTGCAGGAACTTAAAACAAGAATAAGCAAACATGCAAATTAATAAATAATAAAAAAACCCTGGCACACATTGCAGCACATGAAACCCTAGCATATATCAATTATTTTGCATTGCTAATACAGATGCTTTCCATTTATAAACCGACTTTCAAAATGTGAGATTTTTTTACTATGGCTATTAAATGACAGTGGTCTTCTAATATCAGTCAGTAGGAAAACGTCTATTCCATTTATTCCTTGTTTTCTGGATAGCTCCCTGATGTTCAGCTTTGCTCATTTTCTATTTCACAAACTGAGTTTACTTTAACTGAAACTGTCAAGCAGTAATTCAGTTCTTAACTAGATTTGTGGTGGTGAGACAGAGGGTAACATAAAAAGGCAGAACTTATTGGCACGATTCATCATCATATTCTATCACACACTTGAGCCTACTGGGCAGGAAATGTTATTAAATTGAAAGATGTATCAGAGCCTTCTGAATTTGGGAGGATGAGCACCTTAAACCTCTGGAATGGCCAATGTGCTCAACTCATGTTCAGTCTCCCTGAATAATTGCAAGGATGTAGCTGGTGTTCCAGGTAAAGCTCTGCAAGGAAGAAGAGCTGGCACTGTGTTCATGCTGTGATAATGGCATGTGTTAACCACCAATGTGTAGAAAGAAAACAGTCATGGCAACGATCATGCTTGCGAGTTATCCTGGGGAGTGAGGCATAGCCACATCTACCGGGTTACTGCACTTCTAACATTGTTATAACAAGGGTCAGGTGCTGTTAGGGAAGCCCAGAATCTATGTTTAATTTTTGATGAGACAGGTCATTACTAGTAAGTAGTTGTTGTATCAAAACACGAACGGGGATAAAACATGAATTGCATGTCAAACTAATAAGTGAAAACAAGGGAGAAGAGATTTCTTAGAGAAAGTTTAATGAAATACTCTGTGTGTAATTAGTTTTTTTGAAATAAAATGTCTTTTGGAGAAACATGCCTTAGTAGTAGGAACATACAGAAAGTATAAATATAACAATCTCAGATAGGGAAATCTGTGGGATCATGAGAGATCTGAGAAATTTATGCATTATCTGTGGCCCAGCTGTCAGCTCCAGTGTTACTATGGAGTGGAATCCTGAAATGAAGTAGGCATTTCACAGTCAGAGTGGGTTGGGACTGACAATTCTGTGGTCATTAATGTACAGAGGTGGGAGTTAAATTACATTCAAGGAGCATAAATCAAGAAGACAATCTTACTCAACAATAAGTGGCTGCTGAAAAATAAATCTTGTAAAAATGCAGACTATAATTTTACCAGTAAATTTCATTGTGTACTGAAAAAGTTGGGATTGGGAAAGATTTGAAGCCAAATTTGATTATAATTTTTAAATTGCAGTGTCTTTACATTCAAGCAGTTTATATAAGATACAGCCTATTTCTTGATTTCTCTTTGACTTTTGTAGCATATTATTCCCAGTTTATGTTAGTCCCATGGATAAACTGCAGTCTGAAATTTTTTTTGCAGTTTAGTCAGTTCATGCTTACTGTTGAAATATTTTTAGAGAATCATTTGAAATTTCTTTCAAGAACACACTATTAGAAAGGTAACACACTGTGCCTTTTCTCTTAAGCAAATTTTCAGATATCTATTTCTATTTTGTTAACCGCGCAACTTCTATAAGAAAATACAACCACCAATACATGCACACCATACTTGCATTTTCTGATAATGTGTATTTATTTGTATCCAGAAATACAAATGTTAGGATCAAAATACGAATATAAATAGTATTCTAGACGCACAGCCCTACTCCTTAACACAAAGTAAACTGGAATGGATGTGATCAAGAAGGGAAAGTCATTGTCTGAGAACTTGAGGAGATGAAGCACACGGGTATTGATTTTCTGATTAGGTCAGTCTGGGGGATCACTAGGATGGCTATCTAACTTAGAATGACATACTGGTACTAGTGCTACCTGTATTATTCAAGGCACATTGGGCACATAATTGTACTTTCATTTCACTATGACATCACAAGCTGCACTGCTAGCAACGAAATCACACACCCCTAACAAGAATTTAGGAAGGAAGGTTAATTAGAAATCTAAAATTTTGTCTGTGTTCTATAAGAAAATTCAATTTGGCACATAATTGGCAGTACTTATTTGATTACTAAAATTGCGCTCACTTTAAAAAAGAAATCCATGTGTTGTCATGGTGGGAAAAAATGTTTTGACATCAGTATATTGAGAGTTTAGGACAGTATTATATGAGGGGTTTGGTGATGGCCTGTGGTAGACACAGGTTGGTCTATGATTTAAGGTTGGTATTGCATGTGAGTGTGGATTACAAAAAAGTCACAGGACTCCTTAATGACTGCAAAAGAGAATAAGGGAGAGTGATACTGTAATCTCTCTGCACAAGGTTTCCCACTGTTGTTCAGAGGAACATTGTTTTGTGGAAGCTTATTCTGATTTTTTTTTCCCTTGAAGCACTCTCTCACAGTGACATACTTCCTGGGCTGCCTGTGTAATATTGTCAAATGCATTTATTTTGCCAGCTTTCCACGAGTTCAACACTTGCTTTCATTCTAAGACTCTTACAGACTGTAAGCTTGGAATGGACTCTAGCATGCTCTGTTCCACATTCATTTGTCAGTAGTTTTTTTAAAAATATGTCACCAATATTGTCCTCTTTATCCATTTTATATTAATATGCAATTTAGAAATTTTAGCATTTACCTGTTTTAGACATCATTTTAAGTATGTAAATCACAACTCTCACATTAAATACTTAAGCTACAAGCCTACTCTCCACCACTTTTTAAGCCAATCAATGTATAATCAACCTCTCAGAATATGATCCAGTGATCTTCCTAATTGCTTGTAAGAACGTTTGAACATAAACCCCTCTTCTGATCAAGTCTTAATTAATGTGAAAGGTTTTAACTCAGACTTAGAAGTCTTTTCTTTAAAATTTATAATCATAATACAGTATTAGTAACAAGCCATCACCAGCTTCACTGTGGATATTTCATTCTTTGTATTTTAGAATATTTTGTGTCAGTACAGCTTCATCTTTCCCGAGCACTGCTGCAAGTTAAAGAGGCATTAGGAGAGTATTGAGGGCTGTATTAAACACTAAAGGGAGCACCTGCATTCCCCTATAAGAAGGTCCACAGGCTGGCTTAGGCCTCCAAGTAAAGTTATGAGGGTGTTTCCATGACAGCACAGAGGCTGTTGTGTCTCCTCTGACTAGTGCCATTCATTACCCAGATAAAAGAATACCTGGCGAGTTACTGGCTGTATATAAGAGCCTGGCTTGCCTGGTTCAGTCCTTCAGAAAGCCTTCACCTCGACATATGACTAAACATAACCACATCTTCTGCTTATCTTTTATAAATAGAAAATGACTAGAAGATCAAAATGCATGTTTTGGTAGAAAGTAGAGAATTCTCAGGTGTCCAACTCTGAGGCACTGAACTTTGTAATGAATTTTATTCTCTAATTTCACATATATTCTAGGAAAATCCTTGAGGAGTCGAGATGCATAAAGACACTGGCTTGAAGACCCACAACAAAAGAGGAAAAGTAAAACAAGGTAAAGTCTGTAGAAAGCAATACATCATCACAGATCTTGGATATCTCCCATGAGGAATGTCAGCAGTCACTAACCAAGTGCTTGAAGTTAGTCATGATCCAAAGTCATTTAAAGAAATAGCTGTTAGGTAAATTAGATTATTAGAACAATATTTAAACCTTGTTCAGGACTTAGTCCTAGCTAGACAGTGTGGCAGGGCAGCATATCTCTTTGAGTTATCCACCAGAGGTTCAGCATACAAAAATTTACTGTTTAACTTGTAAAAGCAATTCAGTTCAAGCTGAGATTAATTTTTTCCATTGAAGCATCATATCACTTTAGATATAAAACATAACTTTCGTTTTAGTATCTAAACCAGTGACCTAAATTATGAGGAAAGAACTCCTGGATCCCAGGGGAAAAGGTAAAACTATTAAGGCCACTGAGTCTTGAAGGAAGGCCTTCATTTTTTTGCATATATACTAGAACCCTTGAAGAAGAGAGACTGGTGAAGCATAAGAAGGTTATTTTATGCTTGTGGAGGGAGGATCTAAATTTAACTGAGAAAAAACCCCAAAAAATCTCTAAAAGAAAAAGAACCTCAACTTTCAGCTGTGGAAATGCATTCCCAAAAAATCTCTAAAAGAAAAAGAACCTCAACTTTCAGCTGTGGAAATGCATTCCCAATCCATAGCCTTGTTTTTTCCTATTTAAAATAGTCTTCTGGAAAGAGATTTGGATGAGCCTTTATGCTCTGTATCTCTTGGTGGAATGAAATTGCTGAGTGAAGAAGGAAGGATTCTGCTAAATTGCTGAAGTTCCACTGCAGTCTTCTTGCTATTTAGCAACTAAGAAATCTACAGACTGTTTAGAAAAATAAAGAAAAAGCAGACAAATGCTCAATCTGTAGGTTGAAGACATTTAGAATATTGGTCACATACTGTTGTGCTCAGGTAGAACTCCAGAAATGTCATTGTCCCACTTCCTAAATCTCGGATGAGGAATAGTCTTTAATGTTAAGGAATAGTCTTTAATATTAAGAAATGATAAAGGCACTGACGTAAGAGGCACAAACATTTCACTATGAGCAAGAAGAAGAAGATACCTTGAAAAAAAATCATCTGATGGTATAGGCAGCTAAGATTATGAGATATGGCTTGCCTTTTCTTACTGCATTTTATGGAAACCAGGAAAGAGCAGACAATGGAAAAAGTACAGTCTGTTATGTACAGCCTTTACAAGTCTCCGTGGGCATATGTTTTACAGGTTAGAAGCTAACACCAACCCTCCAGATTGTGAGGCTAATGAAAT
The DNA here is from genome assembly GCA_013397565.1 of Ptilonorhynchus violaceus. Classification (NCBI taxonomy): domain Eukaryota; kingdom Metazoa; phylum Chordata; class Aves; order Passeriformes; family Ptilonorhynchidae; genus Ptilonorhynchus; species Ptilonorhynchus violaceus. The sequence continues at coordinate 2,116,768 of VZRJ01002577.1, read as the reverse complement.
CTGTCTGTCTTACAATATTGAGTCTCCCTTCCCACAAAGTCAGCAGTTCTAAAGCTGCCTTGCACCTGGTTGCTTGGTGCATGAGCAGGAGAATAATTTTATTAGATATATGGTGAAATTTTGTGTAAAAAGGAGGTAAACATCCTTCCCTTCATGAAATGACCAAGTGAGGTGTGATAAATCCATGAAACAACATGAGATGCTAGACATCAAGACACATTAGAGCTGCAGAAGTGTTTAAGATAGCTATCTGTCTGAGTTATTTGTCAGGATGCCTCCAGTTCCAGAAATAATTTCCTATCAGCTAAAGGCTCATGTGTCACTGCTGTTCCAGCTGATGAATGTGCAAACCTCCAGGTGGATGATTTGGAATTAGCTGTGGGTTAAATTGAATAAGAGGACTGCAACAGATAAGAACTCCACAGCAATAAAAAACAATTTCTTTCTCTTCTTTTAGCTTCGCTACTCATCACTGTCTCTGTGCAGACAGTTCTGGCTTTTGTAATTTTTATCATTTTTATTGGTATGCACAGTATAGCAATATACAGTTGAGAGTTGATTAAGGAGAATATGAGAAAGAGAAGGTTATCAAAATGCCTGAGGTATTTTAAACTACATCCCTACTTCCTGATTAGAAAGTTACATTAAAATTTTGTGGTGTGTGGTGCACTTCAGTTCCACATTACTGCTGGACATTAAGGCAGCATAAACTGGCTACAAGATTTTATACCCTTATTATTGGAAGAATGGCTTTAAAAGAAGGAGCTGTCAGTATGCTAAGCATCAGGGCCAGAAGAACTACAAAGATTAAATTAAGCAGACCACCATTTTTATACTTTCTTAGTTGCCTTGAAAATGCTGCCCTCAATAAAAGAAAAGAAAACACTGTTAATTAAAAATTAACACTTTTAATTGAAGGGGAGAATAAGAGAATTGACCTTAGATCCTCCTGGGGAAAAAAAAAGTGGTTATTTAAAGAAACTCTCACAATTTTTTCTGCAACTTCAAAAAGGAAGGAAATTGAAGATACTTAGGTTTGAGGTTTTACATACATAGCCAAATGTATTCATTTCACTGCTCATTTGTTTTTGCCTTCCTCTGTTCCCTTCCTTGGAAGGGTAAAAAGAAGTACTAAATAATAAAAAGTAGTTGAATAAATGCAAGTCTCGAATATGAAATTATACAATAAGAAAATGTTCTAAAATGCTAGAATACAGTTCTTACTTTTCTCATGGGACAGCACACAGAAATATTAACTTTTGTCAATTTGCGAAAGAAGCAAGAGAATATCTGGAGGTTAATAAGGATATTCTTACTCCTGCAGAAGAATATGGCACATAGATGTATGCAGACCACATTACCTAGGTCTCTAAAATAATTGCCTTTTGAATGATTCAGATTGTAGAAAGCTTATCTTCCCGGATTTCTAAGGTTTTTCAGTGGCTGTAAAAGCACAGAGCAGTAAAGCAGTGAGAGTAAACTAAGTTACTAGGAATAAGCAGAGGAATTCATTCAGGAACCCACAAGCCTGCAGCTGCTTGCTTTGCATAAAAATAAATTTTTTGATACATAGCCCCAGAGTAGAATAAATTACGCAGTAGAAGGTATCCTCTGCTCTCACTGTAAGAGAAGAAGGCAGTAGTGCCTGCAGATTCTTTCTTGAATAGGACAGTGGAAAAAAGTAGAATTTTATGATTCCAACTTCTGTTTATGAAAACACTCAGAAAACGGGCAATATGAATGGACTTAGCAGAATCAGTCTTCCAAAGAAGACTCTGTTGGGATCACCTGATTTCAACAGGGCTCATGGGCACCCATGAGCAGAAGTGTAAGAAAAGCATATGCTCATCATCTAAAATGGAAATGTTCCACTTCCCAGGATATTCACACAGTATGCAAATGTTATATAAACCTCACTTTACCTGTTCAAGATCTAATGGTAGAAGGCACCTTATTGTGCTTCATTTTTCTCAATACTACCACTAAAATCAATTGATTGTGCAGAGGGTTTGCAGGATCACACCCTGAAGGAAAATGGTTTCCATTTTTTTATTTAGGCTTGGAATATTTCTAGTATTCTTGCAAAATATGGCTGAAGGTGACTATTAGAGTAGAATAATTCATAATTAGAGATCAGGATATTCAACTCCTATTTAATCACCTTCTTGCACTACTTAAAATATCACTGTCATCCTTAAATAAAATCCATACTTCCAAGTGCAGGACACAGGTTTACAGAGCTGTTAATTTGTTAATGAGAATTAGCAAAATTTTGAACATGTATTTTGAAATCAGAAGGTTATCATTAGTTTAGAAGACATCAGATTGTGCAGATTTTGCTGAAAATAAAGCTTAGATTTTGCCTCGAAATATTTCTTCTCTGTACTTCTACTTTGAATTTTGTCAGTTCTTACAGAAGTGATTCCCCCCCCCAGCCTCAATCCAGCTTATGTTTCTGATATTTCAGACAAGTGAAAAACAAAAGAAAGATTTTGAATAACTACAATTAACTTTTGTGTTAGCTTTTTTTTTCAATTAAAAACTCACTGGAAGAACAGAGCAACAGCAATGACAGACTGATGTTTCAAAGAACATGAGAGCATTTCTGTTCCTTTAGAATTACCATTGCATTAGTTTTTGCTTGTTTGCAGGGTTTTCCTTATGAGGAAGAAAGGAACTCCTTTTCAATCACATCCACTATTCATTTTTTTATCAAATACAGTGTGGAAGAGACACACATTTTTTGAGGATATAAAAAAATTATCTCCAGAAGAGAGAAGAAACGGAATTGTTGGTTTAGCTATCTTTTAACTTCAATCTTTTGTAACAATTTGTCATCCAAAGGGAAGTGAAAAGCTATTGCTATTTGATTCTGAATCTGTTTGGTTTGCTTGATAACAGTTATACAGACAGTCTGTAAAGGACGTCATCTAGTTTAGCACTGTAAAACTAGATTTTGAAAAAATGGGTAGTTTAGACTTGAATGGTCAAAACTTTGAAAAAGACAAAATTGCTTTTTAGTGTAAAATATAGTTGGCAATTTAGGAAAAGAAAGAAAAGAACCCCTTTCTACAGGTGGCAACTATTTCATGTTTAATCCAAGTGTCACAATTGAGTTCCTGTAATGCACTATTCAAGCCACAAGTGTTCAGTCTTTAGCTCACGCCCAGGGAACAACTACCATGAGCAAATACTGTAATGCTTAACATTATGAAAAGAACAAAAAACGTCCTTTGGCACACAGGTTTTTCAATTTTGTAAAGCAATTTTGAGAGAAAAGATAAGAATTCATGGGTGCACTATTTAGCACATTGAAATCGGAACAAAATCATGTATTCCTGGTGCTATTATATAGGGATTTTTACTCATGGGCTATGCACTGTGATCTGCTACAATGACACAAACAAGCAGGAATCTTGTCCTGTTTCAAGTACAGTACTTTAGAAATCAATGACCATCCTGTGTTTAATGAATCATAAAAAAACACAGTTAAAAAGCTTGAAAAACTGTAGAAGTTATGCCCACAGCTGCCTCAGAGACAGGCAAATCTTATTTATACCAAAATAATAGCTTTCTTCTCAGTCTGCCTTTTCACCTTTAAGTTAAAACCAATATGTGTAGGCAACTGGCTAATTCCATGAATCCCAGACCTCTTCAGAAAATAACGTCCATGTTTTGATCCCACCAGAGACATTTCCTATTGTCTCTTGGTGGATATTCTATATCAAGGAGATCATCAATTTCCCAAAACCTATGGGATTTATCTCAAGCAAATTTAAATACAAATGAGTGGTTTTGTAGACTTTGGCTTATTTGCTAGTGCCAGTGTACATTGTTCTGAGCCTCAGGGATATGGCAGCATTTTGAAGAAAGCATGGGAATGAAAAATAAAAATTACATTTAATCTTTGCCTGAATTGTGAATAGCTTCTATGCCAAGGGACAATAGTAGAGATTCTAATATACAATAATTATTCATAAACATTGCTTACACTACAAATTCAGCTGAATTTTGTAAGAACCTTTTTCTCAAAACAAATAGCAGTTAGGCGAGAAGTCTTCCATGTTTTTCTTTTTCAGGAAATTACATATTAAAACTCTTCATCAGGCTCTGTGATGGTGAAGGTTAATGTGGTCTTTATAATTTGAGATGAAACTGACTGTGTCCTTCACTTTTTCTGCACTTTCACCATCCATCCGCAGTGAGAAAACACAGCAGTCTTCACTGCTACAGGCAACATTTAAAGGTAGAGGTATCCAACCCAGTAGACCAGGTTAAACAACAGGAAGGATGTAGGAAAAAAGACCCTAGAGTAAGAGTCCAGTTCTAAGATGTCTATGTGAATCCGTCCTCTCCTCCATGAGCCTGATTTACACTCTTCATAACAACAGAAAAAGCTCTGACAGTCTTTCCCATCCAGACATTCATAGACACATGCATCTTCAAATTCTTGCCAATACATGGCATTGTTAATTGTGATGACTGTAGTTGGTGGTCTCATATCAAGTACAGAATAATTCTGAGGAGAGAAAAGAAAACGCAACAGTTTGACAAGTTTCCATGGATGATGCAGATCAAAGTTAATAATCACAGGAAAAAACAATCATTTTTTCACACTTAGAAGTTCACTTATCTGTCAGAATATTATTTGCAAGTTGCTTTAATCACCTGCAGCTACTACATTTAAGAATGCATTCTCAAAAATCAGGAAGATATCCCCCCTCTCCATTTATTTATACAATGTCCTCCACTTAGCATAGCTGCATTTCACTGCCTCTTAACTTTACTATGATTTATAAAAACAGATATGGTCAGCAATAGGTAATGATCATTTCAGTACAGGATTTCAAAATGCCATCCCAAGGCATGTCACCTTACTGCTTATCACACTAACCATGCTCAGAAATAGGACACTTTGATGTCATGTATCCTCACAGTAGCATTTGCACTTACAGACCTCTCTTTCTTCAATGTACTCCCTATTTACACTTCATCAGCTTTTCTGTCACATCATTTCCTTGTCAAGAAGGATGCCTTCTCACAATAGTCTCCCCTCTCATTAAGCCATCCATTCCAGCTTCACAAATGTCACCTCCTCTGCTGACATTACTAGAAAAGGTCCCATCAGCTTTGCTGCCCACTGCACCACCCTGACAAAGCAGACACAGCCCTGTCCACCTGCTTTTCACTACCTCAGGGGCCCTTCCTCTCCCTGGGATTGTGCTGAACATTGACATTGCCTGCAGGAGCATGCTGGCTGTGCTCCAGCAACCTGATCACAACTGCTTGCATTTAGGAGGATGTTCTGGGCCCTTGCTTCCATTCTATGCAAAGTACTCAACATTTCCTGCTGAAGATATTAGAGGGTATGTGAAAACTTTCCTGCTGGATGTGAAAAACATTGGTGATATGACTGATGTGCCTCAGTGGAAATTCTTCCTTTTTGTACTTACTCAATTTCTTTTCTAAAAATCTTTTTCTTTGGCATGCTGTAGTAATACCCATCTCATTAAAAATGCTGGTGCCTGAGCTAAGAACTTGATGTGGCATCCCTCTGCTTAGATGTTGACACTGGCAACACAGACGACTACACCTGAACAGCTGCCTTATGGAATCCAGCCAATTGCTGCTGGACACAATTCATTTCATCATAAGTAAATGCTAAAATCTCTCAGCTGCATTGTGCTGTGAACTGCAGGCCGATTGCAGTTTAGAAGAAGATTATTGCAAATCTATTTGTTGTGAATGACTTTATCTCTGAGATTAGATGACAGAAATTACAGCCATATGGTCTTCTCTCTCATTTGTAAAGTTTTGGGTGGCTTGTTTCAGAGCCTTACAATGTGTTGCCATGTGAAAAAGGTCTAGGATTATTGTACAAGGAATCTTTTTTTGACTGTAGCAATTTCGAGAGAAAAATCTATGATTAGGTACACATGGAGTTCTGCTCTACCACTGTGGCATATATTGTACATTTATTGCAGGTATTTATGAAAATTTCCTACTCAGGGATTGAAATTTTCCTTTCCTGGCTAAAACATTAAAGTTAAAAAGAAGAAAGGCTAAGTTAGGTTTTGGTGAGTGAAGATATATAAGTGCTCTGGCTCTGCAAGGGAAACTTTCTCATCTGTCAGTAGCCTAGGGTATTTTGTTTTTTTGTTTTGCTATATCAACTATCTGCTCAAGACAGAAGATAAAATAAATGCCCTGATAATACAGAGAGATTAATCAGGTTGTTTTGATTTCTATCACCTGGAAGGTGTCCTGAAGTGACAAGATACCAGGAGAAGAGGGATGGTGCCCACTGTGTTCCATGTGTCTGGCTGAGCTGGTGTTGGGAGGGCAGTGCATACACGGTGGGCACCAGCCCAGTCCCACCCGGGAGGTCTGCCAAGGCAAGGCACTTCTGGGGGGCCTTGGATAAGGCAGTTCAGGTGCAGTGTTAAACACGCTTAATAATATTATTTCCAACAAGGTATATGTGTGCTCTCTAGGAGGAAAAGAAAAGGGGTGGGATTACCTGGACATGGATTTACTAAAATTAATAAACTTCACCTTTTACGTAGCATCACTACAATGCTGGAGAAGAAAAAACAATAACTTGAGAGCCAGAGACACTGCTTATTTAAGTTATAGTTTGAAGTTTTTTTATGTATAGATAAAGGCCTTGCTCAGTATCTATTTTAAGGTGAAAAAAAAAAGAGTGAGTAAAATACTGGAAAATGCTGGAGATACTTTCCAAGCAGATCAGACTGACGAGTTCTAGACAAAGGTTTTCAACCCTTAATGTCATTTTAATTATCTTTTCCCTATAGCTTTTAATTGGAAAAAGGAGAGTGCTGCTACCCATTCAATGTGCCCTGTTAACTTCGTCTTTCAGAAAAGTCTGTCCGGGGAGTGACAGCAGTAGAGAGTGTATAAATGTAATGCTTGCTGTAAACCATTCATTGTCAATGAGCAGACTTTCAAAGCTACATGAGGCCTTAAAATACATCAGAAAACTAATGTTAAGGAAATAATTGTATAACATTATTTGCAAAAAGATAGGCTAATAACATGGATCTAGAAATTGTAAATTATAAACTTCAGCATACCCAAACCAAGAAATGCAAAAAACAATGTTTTAGTTCTGTCTCTGTTCTTACTGATAGCAGACCATTCAACCAGCTGATTAACTGGCTTTATGTTTTCCCTATGCTTTATATTTGCATATATTATAGCAGGTATTCCAGTTTCAGATGTCATACAACGTACAGACACAATTTTGTGCTCTGTTCCAACTTTATTGCTGCTGTACATATTCCACTTGTGGATATAGTACAACTACCCATGTTCAACTTGTATGCCTAAATTAGTTGAAAATCCACCTGAAAGCTTGCTAAAGATTTTGCATATGCATAAATGAACTTTTTTCTATGAAACTTACTTAAAACTCCATAGAAGTTTATGACATAACTTGTGCTTATTACTTTCTCATAAAATGTAGTGAGAAACTTCTGTCTTATATAAAGCAGATACCCAAAATTTTGGAGATAAAAATAACACAATATTCTACCCTTGACCCTCCTCCCTCCCGTATCACTTGTTAACTTCTTATAAAAAGAGGCAGCTATGTTCCTCTGCCACAGCTGAAAACAAACTGACCTTTTAGCAAAAAAGCAAACCAATATTTATAGTGAAGTCAGGGTAAAGCATAACATAGCAATACAGTTCTCTCAGGAATTAGTGCAAGTAAATGTCAACCATATATTCATGCCCCCAATTCTTTCACTGAATAAAGTAGCTTACTTACCATTACATGACCAAAACTTACATCAGGTAGCTTAAATAAAGATAACAAAAGAATTATTCAGAAGAAAAAATACTTAGTGCTTCACATGCATCTAACTTCAATAGCATTCTTTGGACTGAGCCCTTAAATGCATAAAACACTTCATGCTGTGTGTTCTATATATTCAGCATAATATTCTGTACACTTGAAAACTGCACAAAACCTCAGCAGAATGCACATCTAGTTTCCATACACTTAAAATCTTTGTTCAATCCATTACATTTATTTATTGGCCAAACAATAGCTAAGTGAGCATTTGCTCTGGTGTTAATTTAAATCCTGTCAATGTTGCATGCTTTCCCACATCTTCATTCGTATATCTGAAATTACATCCAACTAACAAAGATACTCATGACTTTTTAATTCAGTCTTTCTATAGGACAGCAGTTTTAGTTTGATCACAGCAAGTTCATTTTGATCTCATACTTTTCTTTTGGTAAGACTCTTTTGCCTTTTGTGAGCAATGCATTTTTACAAGAAGCTATTTTAGGTTGAATGGAGTTTTCATTCACTAAGTCTATGGCTTTCTAGGCTTTCGCTAATCCCATATTTGTTTCAGCTTTTTCTTCATTAGTTCTTCATTCAATCATTTTCTATAGCTCTTCATTCAATCCCTTTTTACGTCATGACCTATTATTCCCTAAATTTAGCCTTCTCTCTCTTCAATTTCCTTCTTCACATTTCTCCTGTTTGGCTTTGATTTCTGATTTCAAATATCCTTATTTCTTCCATTACACACAATGGCATCCAACATCTCCAATTACTGGTCTTGAACACACAAGTTCTATCACTGATCTTGAGTAGACAACCCCCTTCCCTGTGTTTACACTGAGAATTTGTCTCTATTAAACTGCCCCCTGACATTCTCATAGTCAGTTATGAAGTAAACCAGGCAATTCTTCTTACGTGATTGTTTTAATTGATTCTAAATAAACAGCTTTTGTGTTTTTCTGGATGTTACACTTGGAAGTTGTTTTTTGGCCAAAAATGAGCCAAATATAAAACTTTTTTATAGGTTTTATATAAGCGACCTCCATTTTTGTACTAGGGAACATGCACCTTTGTGCACAGGGCTTAAACCAAGCGCTGGTTCCCAGTGGAGATATTGAAATTCTGCTTGTGAAGTTCATAAATATTTCTAGACTTGTTGAGCCATGAAATAGCAATGCATTTGAATATACATTGATGTGCATATATTTGTATAACAAGCCATGCAATCTGTTTCAGTGGGAGCCCTTTCCAACTACCAGCACAGTAACTGGAGGACAAAAGATGTGTAGGCAGGGTTGCTGCTCCATGGTGAGCAGGCTGCTTCTGTTAGGAACAGACCTCACTCAGCAGGCACATAACTGCTTCTACTGCTACTGTGGGTGACTTTTCAATTAGCTTTCAGGGCAGATCACACCACTGGGAAAATCTTGGAGGACTGAAGTGCCATATGATTACAGGCTACCATTGAATGATGATCTGCTCTCTGAGCTGCACATGAAAAGAAATTTAAGTGCTCCCATCTTACCGACTTTTTCTTCTTAGTACAGTTTGGTTTCCTGCAACTTGAGTAGTAGTTGAGGGTGGCATACTCCATCAGAGCAGCAAAGACAAATAGAAAGCACACAGTCACAAACAAATCCATAGCGGTGACATAGGAGACACGTGGCAATGACTTTCTTGCAATGGTACTCAAAGTTGTCATGGTCAATACTGTGGTGATGCCTGCAGAGAGAAATTTGATTTAGTTGTATACAACATCACGTCTCCATATCACAAAGGAATCTTTAGAAATAAACATACAAAACAAAAATCCAGAGTGTACCTAAGTAATTAATTAATTTCATTAGGTAGTATTAAAAAATAATGGAAAATAACATCAGTAGGGACAAAGTTATTTTGTAAATGAAGATTTGCTCGGTTGTTTATTTTCATCTTTGCAAAGTGACATTTGCATTCCTCTCAATAGGCTTTTCTTCATCTCTTCCTTTTTCTGATCCCAGTTAGGTTAGAGGTGGGGGTGAGGGAGAAGGAGAGAATGACAAAATTTTTGAAGAAAAGTATAAAGCAGAAAAGATACTAACCCCAGAAAAATAGAAACATAAGATACCCAGAAAGCAGTGAAGGAAACATTTTATTCCACAACAGTATCAGTCTCATAAAAAATCTTGTGCTCCAAAAAGAAAAAGAGGTGGAGGGAGAAAAGAAAAGAAATTTTTCTGCTAAATTCTGACCATGATTTCTGAAAGTATGTCTTCACACCACTGCTTCCTTGGGAGTCCTCCAGTACCATATTCCTTCTGAGTAAGGGAACTCAGTATTACTTGCTCAGTCTGAGTAAGAATTTCATACAAATTTCAGATGCAACATTAATAGAAATACCCTTTTTAATTCATACAAAGCATCACTTCTGAGATAGATTTAGTAATAATGAATATAATGGCAATTAGTGTGAAATATCTAAAACAATAAAACCAGTGCTAGAATGAAATCTATGTCAAGTCATGTTTGACTCCTGGTAATTCATACAATTTCTCTTCTTTTCTGAGGAATAGAAGTCTCTTCATTCCCATCTTGGACTTCTAATGCTTTTAATCATTTGTTATGAACTGCATGTCTGTGGTGGTGGCTGAGCCCACAGCCAAACAGGCTGCGAAGGTAGGGCCAGTCAAAAGTCTAAACTCTCTCCCTAGGTTATAGAGACAGGGAGGGTCTCCCCCATTCAGGCCCTGTGGTGGTGTATTCCCCTGTTTGGTTTGTCCCTCTTAGTTGTCAATCTATGTTCCTTATATGGTTCAGTTCTAGCAAGTTCTCCCTCACTCGGTGCCTCATTGGCCCTGTTCCCCTGCTCCTCCCCTCATCTACCCTTATTGGTTGCTTGTACTGTTACCATGCCTTTTCTCCTCCCTTTTCCCCTCATGTTATTAGTCCTCAGTGTTCTCTCCGCCCCTTGCCTGTGCTGTATGAAACCTTGCGTCACCCTCTTCTTTTGGGTCTCCTTCCCTGACCCTCCAATAAACACCATCTTTTGGAACATCATAAGGAGAGTCCGCCTCCACACTCTTTGCCCCCCGTCTTAAGGCACGGGGTGTGCGAGTGCAAAGCCAATGCACCCAGCTGTTTGGGTGTGATAAGGCCACAGCACACCGTGCCGAGGCACCGCTGGACGCAGGACAGCTCTCGGGAAGGTTGCGGCATTTACCATCAGCGAGAGCGCCGCAACACATGTCTTCTGATAGAAAAAAACTAAAACTTCTCAATGGCTCGGGGAAAAAAAAAATAAAGCTTTCCACAAGTAGGCCTGAAGAGAGAACCTTCTCAACAAACAACAGAACCATAAGGTAATCTTTCTTCTTTTGTAGTAAAAATGATATTTCACAATGGTGCACAGTGTTTGAAATGGCAAGGAATGACTGAAATTAGACCTTATAGCTAAAGTGCTTATCACTAAAAGCACTCTGGAGACAAAGAAGTATCTGTGGGTTACTTTTGACTACTTTCTCTTTATGAAGGATTGTCCATCTCTGATTTGTAAAGTTTGATAAAAGCTACAGTGATTTACAAGAATAACCCTCTCCATCCAAAGTAACAGAAAGTCCCTGGAAAAGCCACAAGGCAGGCTAATGCCTGAGTCTCAACCTTCTTCTATAATGAATAACAACTAATTGAATTCCTTAAATATCCATTACCCAGAAACAAACAAACATAAAGTTTCTGAAAAAAATCACAAGTCAATAATCAAGGTGAAAGCAAAGCTGACAGAAAGTGGCAAGTGTGGATTTTGTGTGTGCCTTGGATATCTAAAAGCTATGGAAAAATATTTCCATTTCCTGACATCTGTGACATCTCCCAATATAAGCAGATGTGGCTGCCATGATCCAGCAACCTCTCCAGACCCCTCAACATCAGTTCTGCAGCCACCTGATGCTTTGAAAAAGCTACAGACAAAGACTGTAGCTACAGACAAAGCTTAGCCATTCATCACTGTAGCCCACTTCAGAGACGCCCAGCTGCAAAAGGTGTGAACTCACTGGTCTTGATTTGACCCTTATTAACTGTAGGTTAATCAGTCTTTCTGTATGGCCTTGACTCAGGCCTTGGGAGTCTCTAACTTCAAAAGACCCACATCCAGATCATGACATACTCTACAATATCAAATTAAATTCTTTAACACTTCCTAATCCACATTTAGATTTCTAACACAAATTTCTCCTTTTCAGAGCCATATGTACATACACCTGCTTTCAGGCATTTTACTACCTTTAGAAAATTCCTCAAAACTTATAGAATTCTTCTAGTACAATATATAGTGTCCTGTTTACCTGGACTCAAGTGAAAGCTTTTATTTCCCACTCATCCCGTTTTTTATTAAAAGGCTAAAAAGAAATAAAAGGGAGAAAAAAGCTTGCAATGCTTGAAAGCACTTATTTGAAAGGTCTGCCATTTTTCTACCGAATGCTGTTTGACAGTGAAATATTTATTCCTCCATTGTTTCTGAAATGGAGGTATAACTTTACATTATTTGTGACAAGAAGTACTGTGCAGGTATTAGTGATGCTGGCCAGCTTCCAAAGTGACCATGGACACAAATGCAGAGAAGTGAAAAATAATTACCATTAGTCTGCTTAAGTGTATAAGTCCTCAACTCAGCCTGTATCCTACATCCATGCCTTAAGCCTGAATGTGAAATACCAACTCAAGTCATGCTTGAGACTGGATTCCAGCTCACATCATAAACAAGCATCAAATTTTTGAAATTATGAAAATTCTATCTAGTGTTTCAATTTTGCATCTAGCACACTGGCACAAATTTTAAAATACTAAAATGAGTTTATGGGGATGCATAGAGAGACAAAAGAGAAAGAAGGTGCACCAGATTATATGGTTTTGTATTCCAATACATTTACAAGTCAGAATATAGACACGTATATGAATAAAATGAAGCACCATTACTTCCAAATATAATATCTAGTTTCCATACCCTTAACTCATTTTATCTCTGATGCTAAAAAAAATTCAGTTTGTTAAGTGGTTTCAAATGCAATATGCCTTGCCAGATGAAATTGTTAAAGTCTTTCACTTTGTGGAGTCCCGTATGGCAAAGTGAGCTTTGCATCTGTTATTGAAATTCACAGTGCTCATGATCTAACTATTTCAACAGAATTTTAATATCAGCCAAGGACAGTTTTGAAGTAACCTGACTTCAAAATTTTCAGGTAGAAAGTGTAAGTGTGAGCTTAAAATTTTGTGTAGAAATACCATTTTATGACATTATATTCACTGAGTAAATCCCATACCAAAGATGCTATTTGATACAACAAAAAGGACGGACTGGGAGGTTAAATGATGCAGATACTTATAATGCATGAAAACACTTTAACCTTTAGATCATTGGCCTAAACAGTTATTTAAAATTACTACTGCTTGAAATCTGCTTGCTGGACAACCGTATGTAAAGTGAGGCAGCAGGAGTTTCAGTATTAGAAATTCTTTGGTCAGCAAAGCTGATTTTTTTTTTATTTTCCTGAAGGTATGTTGGTGGGACACTAAAGCAAATACCTACTGCTTTCATGCATGCTCTCACTTGTTCGTATTAATTCTTCATCTTTCTGGTCTGGTACCTGTTTTGAGTACTTTCTTTGTTTTCTTGTGAATGAGTTTAAGATGGACTGGCAAGGAAAGCAATGTTCATTTTTTATTAAATATCATTTGTATCTTCTTTTGCATCAACACATTGCTGATCTTGATACTCACTGTATCTTTATAAACTGCAGTTTGATCTTGCTCTGTAGTAACTGCCTGATCCTATTAAATTTTATACCCATTTTGAAAAAGTAAGCAGAAACTTGGATGAAAGCTTCAGTTTAACTTAGTTCCTTTCCTCTTCAAGGAAAACAAGTTATTCTTTTTCAGATCATAACTTTTCTTTAGAGATTTGCTGGGTGCTCTTGACTGTGAACATTTTGAGATCATATTGATTACTAGAGAAAAGCAGAAACTGCAGAGAGACATTTTTTTTTCTCTTTGAATGAGGAGCAGAATAACCCAGGATCACAAAACACAGTTCTTAACCAGCTCTCAAATTTCACTTCCACTTTCTCACTGACTCTTCAGGTGGCCTGGACTTAGTCTCGTTGCCACTCAGGGCCTTAGTCCCTCAAAGTGCATGTGAAAAGGGGACTATAACACCAAGTTTTTAAAGAGCACTTTAATGACTCTGGACAGTACTGCTGAAAGAATACTTATGGTCCCATGCCGCAGTTCCACTTTTTTTCCCCCCAGCACAGAAATAGTTTATTACTTAGCATTATTCAGAAAGGAGTAAAACCTGTCCTTCATATAACTGTGAGTAGTTGCCAATAGCTTAGGAAATTATTCATTAATTTCAGGGAGTGAAATATTTCCCTGGTGTTAGCCCTTTACATTAATGCAGCTGTACTTGGAGAAGGTTTGGTGCACAGAGTCTACAATTAATTTCAACTAATTAGTAGGAAAATTTCAGCACTTTGCCTTTGGCTGCATTACTCACAATTTCACTATGTGCCACCATCCAGATGTGGATGTGTGCTGTTGCTCAGACAGAGTTATAAGTGGCATTATACAAGCGGGTCAACACTAAAAGGGAGCATCTGCTTACTGCATCCTAGGAGTCAACAGGCCATTGCCAATTTAGGAGCAACAGGACTCTGTGCACAAAAGAAGTGACCCATGTATATATTATTTTCTTGTTATTTGACTTTATTTTTAGAATAGTTATACTTTAGCCTAGAAATTTAATTCTCAACAGGAGTTTTAGCCGTGAGTCATGACATTCATTGAGTAGAGCCTTGGAACAACTCATTTTTATGTTCTCACTCCAAATTCATGACCTCATTATCTGAATACGTTTTTTGCCTGAACTTCCTTCTGGCTGAGGGGGTGAGATGGAGAGTCACACTTTAGTGATTAGTGATCTAACATACTTCTGTGTCTAATTAATTGAAAAACTGAGCTGTGTGGTGTGGGGAACCACCCTTAGGGACAGGATATGAAAAATGCTTATGGTAAATCAGTAATGCAAACTGTTAGATGTCTTTCGTCTCTCTTCTGTTATGCATTAAGAAGGATAACCCAAATGGATGCTGTGTGACTCTGCCCATGCATGGGGCTTCAGATTCCCTTTTTAAAAAGAGGGAGCATGGTCAGTCTTTCCTTATGTCCCCTGCGTCATCCAATTTAAGAAGAAAAGAGTTCAGTTTAAGAGTTCAGCAAAGAAGTACACTTAAGACCTATTTGTCAATTTTCTGGCAATCAGAGGCAAGTGTACACAGCCAGAAACAGGCAGCTGTAAGCTACTCTGTCCTCACCTGTGTATGGTCTTTTCGCTGTCCTGGAGATATAACTGGATAACAGAATAACTGTCAGTCTCAGTGTCCATCCTGTTGCTGAAGCCACAGTGTAATGGCCCTTTGGCATTCACATGGAAAGGATGAGTATTGAATATTCCTTTCTTGTAAAGTAACCTCAGAAAAATGGACCTGCACAGTAACAAACTTCAGCAGGAGGATGCAATGAATAGCTGGGAAGGGTAACCTCGCTGCATGAAAACAGACATGTAAACCTTGACATGGCCTCTGCTTTTTTCCTAGATGGGTATATTTCTGAATCAGTTCATATTGGCAGTCCTGGCAAACCACAATCTGAACCAAGAAACTGTTTTTCTTTGGTTCTGATGTTTACATATAATTGTTTGCTCAAAAGCCCTATACCCTTGATGCTGGCAAATTCTGCAGGTTTTCCTACAGAATCCTACAGATTCTAAATTTAAGTCAACATTTCAAAGTGTTTCCTAAAGCACGTTGCCAAAATGCACATGCTGGTCCTGACATAAATGAGTTTCTGGAAAACCTAAACCATCATAAATCTCCACAATCTGTGAAAAATATCAATACACCCAGTGTGGAGCTTAACTTCAAGCGTGCAAGCTAAAACACTTTGCATGAGTTAATACTATTATATCCCACAGTTTTCTGTATATATAAGACATAATGCCCAGTGGGGGAGAGTCACAGAAGAGAAGGAAGCCAGCAGTGCAATTAATTAATTCTTCAAAAATGTCACTAAAATATCATAGTGAGAACAAGGAGACAGACATTATTTCAAGAGTTTTATGCAAAATAGGAGGCAGTGTCATCCAAAGGGTCAGACTAGTTTACTTTTAATTACCCCGTTACTGGAAAAAAACCAGAGGTCTCAGTAATAAGTAGATCTGGGTCTGCAAGACGTAGTAGTAATAATACAAAGTGTATACCTAGTGGTCTCTTTGAAAGGAAGCTGACATTTTCAAATAGTAGGAGCATCACAAAGACAGCAGAAAAGAGAATTATTAATAACTTACCTAATGCTGTTCTTGCTGGTGTGGCATCTTTTTTGATCCAAAAGGATACCCAGGAAAGAACAACTGTTAATATACAGGGAATGTATGTTTGTATAGTAAAGTATCCCATTCTTCTACTTAAGTCGAAGTATATAGTCATGACTACATAATCACCTGCAATAATAGCAGAGAAAGTAAATTCACATTGTGATGGGATACAGACAGTTGTTCACTGACCTGCTAATATTTTAAGCTTCATAAAAACACTGCATATGAAATAATTTTTAGAGTTTCAGCAGCATCTGTGCAGTAATGCTAATGTAAAATTTAAGTAAACTTTGCCATTCTAATTTCCTAAAGTTTTAGGTCTCTGTGGAAATTATGTATTTGGACAGTCAGAGACTCTCAGTAATCATTCTGGATGAGTAAAATTTTGAAAGGCATCTTGAATTTCCAGACTTGATATTTCTGGATGGCTTCATGGCCACAAACACGAAGCTACTGTCATTCACCAGATTCTGTAACCAAGGTACACAAAATCCTTTTTTCTGCAGGCTGTGTCCTAATTTCACATTTGAGTTGATTTCTGTGACTTCTGTTATCTTTTTTTGATATATGAATCTGAAAATAGGGGTCTTTATGGCAAGTGTAGCATGCACATGTGTATGCCTTTACATAAGAAGTCATTTATAGACACTAGAACCTCAATGCTGGTGAGAGACTGTTTTTCTTGGTATTTCTCCATGTCAAAAGAGTTGTGTCCATTTGTGCTATTTTCAGAAGGTTAGTCTGAATACAAAAGGTTTTTTTCTGCTGGATAGTAAAAATCGTAAAATCAAGAACTCAGTAAGAAGGTCAGTTTATCTCACATTACATGATTTTTTTCACTGTATCTCTTGTGCTAACCCTTGTGAATCCAGAGGCGATAATAATCTGTCCCTCCCTCCCTCCTCAGTAGAGGCTACTGACCTTATCACCTCTGTCCTTAATAATAGCTCTCTCAGCTCCGTAGGTGTTAACTATCCTTCTCTCTCAGACAGTCACAGTGATTAACAGTAATAAAACTGAACTGGGACCAATATTTCTACTTTGCTTGAAGTAGGTTGCTTCCATTTCAGATATAAAGGAGAGTTTATATGCCAAAGAATTTTATGGGGTTTTGTCTGACTATATCAGATTTGGTCTAATAAATTATATGGCTTCTTGTTACAAATCTTAACTTTCTAGAATATGATATTTGCAGAAGGCATCATTTGTAATAGCTAAATAATTCTGTCCTGTTACAGCAAACCATCAGAAGAATGAAGAAATTGAAAGTATATAAAGATTAATCCCCCAGGGAATGTACATACAACTCACCCAAGTGGAAGCATAATGGGTTCATTAGTTGAAGCAAATTAAAACTTAATCATCTAGTAACAGAGGGCACATAAACAAATGCATTTAATACAGTGGATAATTTGACTACAGCTAAATATTATATAGAAAAGAAATTAATTCAGTAAGAATAACTTTCATCCAAAGCATCTCTGAAGAGACTGTAAAATCAATGAATTATCATAAGCTAGAAAGTTAAAAGTAAATAAAAATCTGGTGGTGGGAACTGGGGAATGTGTGAAACGGAAAAGTTCCTATGTGTAAAATACATCAGTTTAAGATAGATATATTTGGAAGAGGTAGATATGCCTGTGAGTGTTTCCATAGTGCCTCTGTTAGATGACAGTGCACATTTTGACAAGTATTCTGCCAGTGAAAAGTGTGTGACCCCAAGAATCTGGGCAGTCATTTCAGAAGCATAGTATAGAGAACTCACTGCCATTACAAGTAGAAGTATTGCAGTACATCATGACATAGTGACCCTTGTGGGTTGTTCTACAGACTAAGGGTTATTTTCATTCCACTAATCCCCAGCAGTTTTATCTATGCAAGGAATGGCACCAGGGAATTAATGTGGGTTAGTGACCGTAGGTTCTGCTGGCTTATTGTTAGACTGGTTTGCTGCACCAAAGAAAGATTTGCGCCAGAGCAACTGAGATCATTTCACAGAAGCAGGTGTAGAGTCAGGTGGAGTCTAAACCAGTGGTCCTATTGACATGAACCAACCAAAAACCACTGAAAAATCATTAATATTTCAAACATTGTCTGTCAAGGTAGAAGGATGAGCAAAAAATGAAATCAAAGACCCTGTAGGAAATGTGTCAAGCCTTTCCATTTCCCTTACTTTTTACTGTATCTAGAACTGTGTGTTTATGGTGGATATGAATCCTGACAATGGTATAAAGTCAAGCAATCTGCAGACCTCTCATTGTAGATAATGATATATGACACACAATTCCAGTACCCACAGAGGTCAGTGGTCCTCTCAATAGTGTGGTCCTGATAACCAGCGCAGCAACCAAGAGCAGGAGTAGATACTGGACTGTAAGATACTGGGAAAGTAATGAAGAGTCCCTGTTTCCAAAGTCTTTGACCAAAATAAACCTGATAAACATGAGAGTGGGAGAAGACTATGGCACATTAAATGACATGGAGAGTCCACCATCACAATTAGTCATTAACTGATTTAGTGTCTTTCAGGCAGGATTCATTTCCTGTGATTTTACACATCTAGAAGGTAAAGTCTACAGATGACCTACACACTGTGGCTTCCTTTCTACACTTAATGAAAAGAAACTGGTACTTTCAGTATATGGTATCTCTTATCTGTTTTAGAGGTACGTTTCAGAAGGTGAATGTATCTAAAACATTTCCATTTCTCTCCTGTGATTAAAAAAACAAGAGTCAGTGGCTCAGATGTGGACAAAAACATTGTAGACACTTGCAGATCATCCAAGGAGTTAATCACACCTCTTGATTCCATGGTAAAGAGCTAAATTGGGCTAATGTGAATATGCTAAAATTATTTTATTTAAATATAATAAGCTTCTTGATCTTTTAAACGGTATTTTAGTTATTTTCCTCTTTTGTTTCACACTTAAAATTGTTGTCTTCATCCTTTAGGATATGCACAACTCCTGCATTCNTCCTTCCTTCCTTCCCCAATGCTTATAGCAACAGAACTTTCCACTTTCCACCAGTTAAATCACGGAACTGTGACTTTGCAAAA
Organism: Ptilonorhynchus violaceus; assembly: GCA_013397565.1. Taxonomy (NCBI): domain Eukaryota; kingdom Metazoa; phylum Chordata; class Aves; order Passeriformes; family Ptilonorhynchidae; genus Ptilonorhynchus; species Ptilonorhynchus violaceus. The sequence continues at coordinate 2,097,487 of VZRJ01002577.1, read as the reverse complement.
TTTTACAAGCTGCAAATTCACAAGTATCCAACAAGGACCCATAGATATATAACAAACACCCAATTAAGATCAAATCATACATTCATTTAGCTACTAACCTATTTTCTTGCCTGAGATCCACAGAAATTCTCACAATGAAGGCAGATCCAGTCATACAGGCAGCAGCTGTGCAGAAGGACTTATATACCTCTGTGCTGATATGTGTTTATGGGAACATGCTGACAGATAATATACCAAGCTATTTGCTTCACTGGAATTAGTGATGCAAAGTGGAAGTAAGAGGAAAATTTGCGGGTTCTCCAACAGTACTCGAACCGTGCTTAGCGAAGATGTAGCTCCGAGACAATGAATGCTGCTGACAATGTTTGCGGGAGGAAGAAATCACCACTCTTGAAATTCAGAGCCCCAGCTGAACGCACCAGTGTTGTGTCTGCTCTGAGAGGCAAGCGTGTTTCAGTACAACATATATTGAATGATTATTTTTTTAATAGCTATGGTAAATTAAAACTAAATTACCACTTCAGTTCTACCCTCAACCAAGTCAACTTTCGTTGAGATTCCTGGATCCTCTTTAAATTCAGAAGAGCCAGCATGTACGTGCTATGGCTGCTTTCCTCATTGCACTGCTCCAAACTGTGTTATTATTGTTGTTGTTGTTTTTGTTGTTATTATTATCATCATCATCATCATCATCATCATCATCAATTATTACTATTATACTATTCTTCACATTATTCTTTCCAGAAGTAATTATTCTCTATGTGTCTAAAAACACTTGCATGTATGTTAAAGAAAAGTAGCCATGGTACATCTATTTCTTTCTCTATACATACAAAATAATCTGTACAAAGAAATTCTCCTCTCTTCTGGAAGACCTGGGATACAATTCATTCTGTACTTCCTGTAGTCATGAGCAACCCAAAGGAGGGAGAATGCTTTCAAGACCTCTTCTCAGTGCCTCCTTGCTCCTTTGGGAGCCTTCAGAGCTCTACCTACTGTTACTGCCGTGCTAGAAGAGGAGCTGGGGTTCATCGTGTGACAAAGTTCTGCAGTGCAGGCAAGATGGGAAAAATCTCCTTCCAAACTGCATGTCATTAAACCAGTGTACTTGGTTTGAAAGTAATCACACAGTGGTTGCCTAGCAAAGGACTGATGGAATAGCTAATACCAAAAAACTTCATTTTTAAACCCAGAGAGGAATTCTATCTTTTAACAACTTAAATAATAATCCCAGGAAGGCAAGCTAACTTTTAACTGAATGATCAGGACATCAATTCACTGAAATAATGAAAATTGTCTCGAGGCAAAATAGAGCCTGATCAGTTTTCTATAAAGAGAGCAAAACACGCGCCTTTAGGCAACAAATCTGGAGTCGTGGAAATAGTGTAGCAACGTTTCCCATGAAACCAAGATGAGCGCTGGCTGTGACCCATAGGACTTACATTAGCCTAAGTTTCTAGTTTGAAAGTAGGACATTATTTAGAACAATAATGATTTTCAATGTAATAACAGCTGGGGATTTTAATGAAAAATACTAAACTGTAGCCAGTTTTCTTTGTCTTTGGAAGAATAAGGGTGTGTTGGCCTGAATTGCCAGAATTTTGCGTATGTTGCACTAAGAAGAGCTCCTTTGAAGGTAAAATGTTTGAGCAGAATGCAATTGGTTATTTTATTAAAAAGAAATAAATTAAAAATATAAAATTATATACTGTAAATAATTTATTTACTCAAACTATACTATACTATACTATACTATTTTATGTCATATTTTCATTCATCCTCCCATTATACTCTGAGGTTAACAACTAACTTAGAAAAAAGCTAGACAAAGAATGACTTTACAAAGACTGAAATAAGAAGATACAATGCATACACAGAGCAGTTTCAGCGTGTGAATGAAGGTTGCACGCTAATTGTCCATCACTAGAACTGCAGCATAATGAGGAGTGGCAGAGTTTATCCACACTGTTACACGAGTTTGATCACAGAAGAAAGCCCTAGTCATTAGAATAAGGACTCACACAGTCTGTCACAAGTATTTCTTTATTGATCAGTGAGACCGCAGAGAGTACACTGAGGCATCTTCTTCATTATCTTAATAAATCAAGTAGCAAGCAAACTAAGTTTCCAATCTTCAGTGTTTTTTGGTTTTCTTTTTTTTTTATTGTACTTGGAAGCCAAGAGAAGACCATATTTAATCTTGCCACTCTCTATTATTTCACCCTCAACTTGTTTTCTGATATTTACTTCCCAAAGCTCTATTTTTTATTTTCTGAACTAGGTTTCCCTTCTTTCTTAGTAAGCCGAAAATTTCCTACCTGTTTTGCAACTGATCAGTCATCCAGAGCAATCTTCTTACATCATGAATGCCCTATTTTACAATTCTGCCCTTTGATATGAAGGTAGAACTGTAATATTTGAAAATAATTAGCTCAAGCAAGAGATCACGCCTGTTGTTGAATACAATAGTCAGTCTGTTCAATAATAAAACAAATTTTCGTCAAAGTCAGCACGTGCAGAAGTTTTTGCAAAATGTTCACCAGAGAGGTTTATTGGAAGTGATGCATGCTATTGTGGCAGTGCTGGTGCCAACTGGAGATGTGCAAGTTTCAGGTTCAAGAAGTGGTTTCAGGCTCCAGATTCTGCAGTGGCTGGAAAGAATATCTCAGTTCAAAGTCAGGCAGAAACACAGGCTGTGTTACAAAACCTAACCCTGCCTGACTCGGATAATTGGAATTGTTCAGCCTGGAAAAGAGAAGGCTTCTGCACGACCCAATTGTGGCCTTCCCGTACCTTAAGGGAGCCTACAAGAAAAATGGAGAGAGACTATTTACAAGAGTATGTAGTGACAGAACAAAGGGGAATGGATTCAAACTGAAAGAGAGCAGGTTTAGATTAGATATTAGGACAAAATTCTTTACTGTGAGGGTGGTGAGGCACTGGAACAGGTTGCCCAGAGAAGTTGTGGATGCCCCACCTCTGGCAGGGTTCATGACCAGGTTGGATGGGTCTCTGAGCAACCTGGTCCAGTAAAAGGTGTCCCTGCCCATGGCAGGGGAATTGAAACTGGATGGTCTTTAAGGTCCCCTCCAACAAACCATTCTGTGATTCTATGATTCTGTGATTCAAAATCAGACAGAAAAGTCATGTGAACTAGGCTCTTTCACACCCCAGGTCATCATCCCAATGCCTCCGAGATATGCCTAGTGGAGAGTCAAGCTATCTTCTTCCTAGAATTACTAAAATAAAAAAAGATGAATTGTGATTACCTAAAGTACACTACCTACTAATAATACTTTATCAGCTGGTCTATCTTCAGAGCTGGTATCCCATCCTAATATGACTTTTTCTCCAGCCAGTTATGGAAGAAGTCTGAACTTTGGGAGGTCCAAAAATTCAACAAAATGGTAGCAGAAATAGCTTAATGTACTCACAGTCACCTGTGAGTGACTCCAAAAGAGGTATTATTAGGACAAAAAAAAGACAAGGGTGAAAACAGGATTTTGCAGTTCTTTTGAAGAAAAATATAGAACAAATGAGAGTCATGAAAGTATCATTAAAAATGCCTTTACCTTCATTATAAATAATGAAGAAATGCTGAGTGATTTGCAGGTTTATTCTGGCTCCTCCAAAATGTCTCAGTCAGCATTCAACAACAGTTTTCATTTCCAGGAAAAATTTTTGTTCCACAGCAGTCCAGAACAAATGCTCCCAAGCCAAAAGGAAGAACAAAATTTTTGAGGTCATGCTGTCACTTAAGGGTTGGTCTTAGGCTTCCCTATGCTGCTTTGGCATTTAGCTATTTCACCGTGATACCTGGATATTGTGCTTGGACGGAAGGGAGTAGATGTACAGTAGAGAAAGATGTTTACACCTTATCTCAAATACGTGCTCTTGGAGTTGTAACAGGCACTTATTACATACATTTCTGCTTAAACTGCATGTTTAATCTCACAAAAAATGCATGCAGGTCTTCAGAAGTGTCATTTTTACATGTACTGCCATAGTAGCTATGTGACTAGATGTCTAGTCACAGGCAAGGATCTTAAGCAATAGATCAAAAAAGCTTTCAGTGTCACAAAGATCTCTGGGTTTGAGTTCATAAATGCCTTTGGCATTATCAGGATGTGTCTCTCTGTGTGCATGTGCAAGAGCAGTGTAACCCAGATTTGTCTTTCAGCTCTTACACTTGAAAAGCAAATTTTCCAGAAATACCATTTCATTTATACCATGAGTGCAAAATCATTGCTAAAGTTTCCCATTATCATAGACAAATTACTGTATCAGTACACAGTAGGAAAAAAAAAAGCCCAAAACACAAACTAACCCAAACAGCACTGTTTGTGCCTGTAGAAATCATGTTCAACTATAAGAGTATACATATGCATAAGCATGCATAATAAAAATCAAATATTGACATATTAGAATGTGAAAAGCAAAGACCAGATCCCAGGTTGTCTCAAGGCAAAAGATTTTTTTAAAGTCAAGTCAGACCAAGACATCTTCCTAACTTGGCAGAACTACAAGATATTAAATTGGATTTATTTATTGGATTTATGTAATATCAAGAATATAATATCGAGAAACGTATTTTTACTTGAGGCTATCAATTTTTTTCATCACCATAAAATAACTCACATTTATTCTGTTTGTTCTTTCTTGGATGCTGAACTTTCTTTTTCTTTGATGCAAGAAATTTTTTCAAAATATTTTTGTAAAATGACAGTTTTCTTAAATGAACTATTGCCTGCTTTTAAAAGTTAACAACTATGTTTCAAGCACATAAAGTTATTTCATCCTCTGATTTTGGCATTTGTTCTTGAATCTGGAAAATAACATTTTTTTTTAAAGTTCTAACTTCTTTATATTGACCTTTTTTTTTTCCTCAGAATCATTGGCATACATATATTGTATACTGGAACTTTTTGTGAAGAACTGAAATTAAATAAGTAAAAGACTCAATTTTTTAAGACTTAAATTTATTGTGTCCCAGAGTCATCTGAAACCTACTAGTCAGTATTTCTTGTGCCCTAACCAATTCTTTATATGCCACACTGACAGTTTCAAAGACAGTTACTTTTAGTTCAGCTGCAATCATTCCCCTGTCTGTATCCCATATTTTGTGTTAAGTGTCTGGAATACTTTGAATGTATTCAGGAGGTGAATCAAGGTCCATTAATACAATTGACCTCCAGAATTAATTCAAAGAATACAAGCTCTGAAAAACAATTACTACTATTTTAGTGCTTGGTGGCATGATCAAGACTGTTTTGTTTATTTGTATACTCATGTGTTTATATATTATGCCAGCTGTCCAGCCAAACACACCTATTCTGTCTTCCCAGTCATACTGCTGTATATAAAGCTCTCCTCCCACTAAGCCATGTGAAGCTGTTATTCATCTATGAGGTATCATGAGCACCAGAATTGCTCTCAGGATGCTCAGAGCATTATCTATTATCTTCAGACATAATGACATTTTCATTTTGAAACATGAAGTATCATTTCATATATTCTTTGAAATATGGAACCACTGAAAACAATGGTATTTTAATTTGGCTGTTGTAAGGTACAAGTAATATTGTAAAATCCTCCAAAAATGCAGTTTCATCAAGTCACATAATGGGAATAAAAATATATAATACCATAAGCTGAATTTGATCCATGATTACCAGTCCAGTTCAATTTCTGCCGTATCAGTAGAAAATTTACACACATAATCTCCATTTGAATTCATGTATCAATCTGAGAGAAAATCAATATACAGGTATGGTGCAGCATGGCATGATCCATTACTCATTATTTCTAGTGATGCCTTAAGGATTAGCTTTTGGATTTTTCTAACCCTGCGCTGTACTAGGGTGTAATTCTGAACTCCATATTATGTGCTTCACATTCTTGTTAGACAAAACATTCTTCTTAGGCCTGGAAAACAAGGTCACTATCCTAGGCCTAAGTATAAACAAAAGTGAATTGGGAGGGGGGTGAATGGGGGAATATTACCTCATTACCTGGAACTGTAATTGGACAGCTAACTTCTGATAAGAAAATGTACCAAACCTATATCTGGGGGGGAAAACTCGTGATCGGGGTCCATCTTGGTCTAGCCTAGCATCGGCAAGGCTCTGTACCAGAGGTGTACCACCCGAAGGCCTTCAATAAATTCATACTTTTATTCACTAACTTTGTTCAGTCTCTGTTTCGGGTACTCCCAATTTTAGGCATCACTAGGAAGTCTTGCTATTTTCCATGTATAGGTTTTCTTTTGTGTTTGAAGAATAGAAATTACCAATAGCAGATGAAGTAAAAACAGTAATAAATTACCACAGCTGCCAATGTCAGTGAAAGTAGATGAAGTATCAGAGTGAAAATGAATGTCTTTTATGTAGGAATCTTTTCCTGAGAGGGTTTATTGATGAGCTGTGCAATGCTTTTTGAACAGAATATTTTTTCACGCTCAACAGAGCATCAAATACTCTAAGACATCTGAGGATACACAACATTAATGACTCTTGCATTCATTTTGTTCTTAAAAAGCATGGAGAACCCCAAGTTACTTACACCTGTCAATAACTTCTCATTATTTCTAGAATTGAAATTCTTACTCACAAGAGCTATTGTTTGTGGGAGGAGGCCCATTTGTGCTGCAGTTTGTTATGAAGTTCCACAGGACTGGATTTGGGGAGCTTATAATTCCCAAACCAGATGAAATAGTTTTCAATTAGCTATCAAAAAATCCCATGTTAACATTTTCAAATACGTTTTCTTCCTCAGAATTTGTTTTCACACATTAAATAAAGAAAAACCTCAACTTGCTTAACCTGATATTCTTTTTGCTTAAGTAAAATGTTCATGAGTTTGGCCTCATTTACAATCGTTGTGACTGTATTATATTACTATGACATCTTTTATATAATCATGGAATGGAGTAGCCTGTTTCTTTCTATCCATACTGACATCTTGTCAGCCTCAACTGTCCCTAACATACACTCTTGTGGATTAGTTCCCTTATAATCTTTTGAAAGCTTTAAATAGTATCCCACTGCTGGAAATCCTTCCCTGTTGGTCATGCTGCATTCTGAAAGAGACTGTGTTGATTATCTGGTTGCATTTTCTGAATGGTATGAGATTTTTCTGAAATAAGCACAGCTGCAAACCTCAAACTTATCAATAAAGTAGAACATCTTTTAGAAAGGCATCCTATCTTTATTTTAAGAAATTCCAGCAACAGAGTTGCACTACAAGCCTTGAAGTTCTTTCAATGCCTAGTTATTCTCACTGGGAAAAAGAAGTGAGTTTTTCTTAGTCTGCAGTCATGTAGCATCAACTCAAACCTTGAGCCTTAGTACATCTTTTATAGACTGATAAACCCTTTTTAGCCAGTTTTCTTTTTCTTATGCAGGTATTTAGAGATGGTAATCTACTATGCTTTATCCTTCCAGAAAAACACTCGTGGTCACTTAACATGAAGAATCATTTCCAGTCTCTGATAAATCTTATGTCTTTTTCATGCAGTCCACAACGTTTCAAAATAATTCTTTAAGTGCAGCCATCAGAATTAGGTCTTAATTTAATAGCAGCTGCATAAATATAACATATACAGACAGTATAAATGTCCTTCTTCTAGGGAATAATCTTTCTCTGAACACATATCCAAAATCTGTGCTCGGTATTTTGGGCATACCTTCAAACAAGGAGTATATTTTGAAATAACTATTAATTGGCCAGAACTATCACATAGCCTTTAGACCTGCAGCACCCAGAATGGCAGGTGTCCAATTCTGGAAAAGCAAAATCATTAGGCTTCAATCCTAAATACCTGCCTCAAACTTGAATATATGTTCTGAAGGACAGAAATGCCCACTGTCACTTTCATCCAGGCTACAGTTATTATCTGACTTGTAGCTACTATTGACCACTCCCTCAACCTTTGTGTCACTCATAAACTTCACAAGTCTCAATGTTATTATTGCTTCTCCATAATTAAAAAAAGTATTAAGTAGCATCAAGCCAAAAGATGTAGTATCTCAACAGAAAGTTCTGGTGAATAATGTTTTTTCCAGCTATGTCATGAAGCTTTCCAAGTAGTCAGAATTTAGTAATTTGATATGTGACACTGATTTTCTTATCATTGTAGCTTCTTTATCAAAGTGTCATACTGCATCATGTGAGATGTCTTACAAATATACATTATATCACCAGAAATGTATAAGCTCAGAAGATGACATGGAGCTAGTTTGACAGGAGTTATTTTCTATGAATGAATGTTTATTGGTGTTAATTATATTACCCCCTACATTTGTATGAATCTATTCCAGGATCAGCTGTTCCACAACTTTGCTCAAGACCAATGCCAAGATGAAAAAACAGTAATTACTTTGGTAATTTTATTTAGATTTTTGAAAGTGATGGGAGGGGAGAAAAAAAAGTGTTTTATTTCCCCTCAAGACTTCAAGCCTTCATCAGCTCTTTAAACTATTACTATCAAGTTATCAAACAATGTGTTATGCAAAAAAAGAATTAATGAAGAGGTTATCCTAGGCAAGTGACTGGTGATATCAGAATAGAATAGAATAGAATAGAATAGAATAGTTTCAGTTGGAAGGGACCTACAACAATCATCTAATCCAACTCCCTGACTGTTTCGGGGCTGACCAAAAGTTAAAGCTTGTTATTTAAGGCATTGTTCAAATGACTGCTAAACACTGACAGGCTTGGGGCACTGACCACCTCTCTAAAAAAGCCTGTTCCAGTGTTTTATCACCCTTTCAGTAAAGAAATGCTTGCTAATGTCCAACCTGAACCTCCTCTGGCACGGCTTTGAACCATTCCCGTGTGTCCTATCACTAAACACTAGGAAGAAGAGCTCAGCACATCCATCTCCACTTCCTCTCCTCAGGAAGCTGCAGAGGGCAATGAAATTATCCCTTCATCTCCTTTTCTCCAAACTAGACAAACCCAAAGTCCTCAGCTTCTCCTCACAGGATATGTCTTCCAACCCTGTCACCAGCTTTGTTGTCTTCCTCTGGATGCATTAAAGGACTTTCATATCCTTGTTACATTGCATTCTCTGTTTTCCACAACCAGTAATTGATTACTTGCATTCAGAAAAACTGCAAGAGACAGTTTATGTTCTAACATTCTATCTCACATCAAATTCCTGCATGCTGGAGACAATGCTTTTTTAGTCAAGAAATTTTAAAAGCTAAGGTTGAGACATTCCAAGGAATACTAAGAAGAAGAAGCTTTCCAGCATAGTCTTTCAGATTAAAGCTATCTGGCAAAGCTATTCCCCACTTCACATTATAGATAGATAAGTTTTGTCTTCCTGCAGTTGTATTTGGCAGTTTGTAACAGATTCAAGCTTGCATTCTGTGTGCTGTCTTTATCTTAGAATAAAGAAAAATATAGACCCATATGCAGTCACTTATTCACTTTCAAGATGTTTGACAGCTGGAGAAAGGTAATGCTACTTCTAACTGAGTGTTATTTTAGCTCCTTCTTTGCCTACTCAAGCCTTTCTAACTGAATTATTATAATTCTTTCTTGCATTCCAAGCAATGATTATTTTGTCTCTTCAAATTTCATTGATATCACCTTTTCAAATATATATTCGTAATCATGCCATGAGTATTGTCTTTATTAATTTCCTCAGTGTACACCTCTGGTATAATGAAACAGGGTTTTTTTCCTTCACATCCCCTAGTGCCTTTGTTCCAATCAGTTATTAATAAATTTATTTTGTGATTAAAAAAATGCTCCTTTATTCCCATTTTGATTAACCCTTTTTCTTTAGTATACTGTTGTGACGGTTTTGATTGGACAAGAGTCCAGAATTGATGGACAAGTTGCTAGACGAATGGATAGCCGGTAACGCCTCTGTGATTACATATTTTGAGGAAGGAGAAACCGGAAGGGCAGTCATCTTCTTGCTTCTCTGGCAGAGGGGTGGACAGCAGGCCCCTTTGGGCTCCGGCCCCGCCGGCCCCGGTGGGTGGGTAGCCAAAAAGCCGTGGCCGCTGGGAGAAGAACACCCCACGCTAGCAGCCATAAAACTGCTGTAAACCGCCAGCAGCCTGTGCGAGTCGCGGTGCCGAGTTTGCCACACGACCAGCGCGCCTTATGCTGAATTGGGCAGAAAGAACACCACGCTGCTGACAACGAGAGATATGGTGAAGAAGATCAATCATCCAGGTACAACTGCAGATGCAGACTCTTTTCCAAGTTAGAATGGAAAGACACGACCGTGTGAAGAAACTAACATGGTGGCGCCACGAGGAAGAAGCTAACATGGTGACTCCAAGGTCAGTGAAGGAAGGGAGAGAGGGCACAGACATCGAATGCTGGAACTGAAATTTCTCCTCCAGGTTGTGGTGAGAGCTCTAATGTAACAAATTATTTCTCTATAATTCATTTGGAGTGCATTTGGGGGGATGTTGGATTCCACGTTATAGCCTGAGAAAGGCTGCCTGCGCCAGGGTGCATGGATTTGCTGAGGCTTTTTGGAGACTGAAACAAAGATCTTTACTTCCAGGCTGGAATAACTCATCCTTAAAAAAGACTAATTCCATGAACTGTTTTGACCCACGCTGGCAGTTGTCAGGAAAGACTGTGAGTTTTTCGTGGGAGAGAAATTGTTTTCCCCAGTGCAGCAGGTTTCGGGCGGACCTGTTCGTTTGTGAGGTTACAGCAGAAGAAAACTCTTTTCCATAAGCATAAACAAAGACTCTCAAAACCCCATGTTCGTTTTCCCTTGCTCTGTCGCTGGGAAGAGGGAGGTGTTGGGAAGAGAAAAGTATCTGAATGTTTGCCTTAATATTTTTTTTCCATTTTTCTTTTTACTTTTAGTTCTATTAATAATAAACTTTTTACTGTTTTAAGCGTTGAGCCTGTTTTGCCATGTAGTTTTTTCTGTTTTCTTCAATAATCCATATTTCCCCTCATGAAAATAAGGGCTAATTCCCCTGTGAGTAATCTTTCGTGGACACTGGCATGTGCCCAGCATATACCCATGACAACTGTCCTCCTGGATTGTCTTGTTGGTCTGCCTGGTACTTCTGAGTTCCTTTGTGAGGAATGAAAAAGCCAGCCTAAATCTCATCCAAATCCAACTACTTCTCATCTGTTCATTTCTATTTACGAGTAATATTTTTAATTTCTGAACTCTGTGCTCAAACTTTCACTTGCTTTCATCAGTTTTGTCTTATTTTAGTTCAACTGCAAATAAACTTGGCTTTAACCTGCCAATAATGCTAGCTTAAAATTGTCAAAGACACAAAATCATAGATTTAGCCCGTCTCTTGATATCCCTCCCCTTGCTGTCTCCAGGGGATTGCTTGTCCTTATTAATTAATTGCCTTTATCTGATATTCCGCAGTGTGAAATATTTAAATTACAGAACAATAATGTGCACTGATTTTTAAGGGGGTGGTGTCAAAATACATACTATCAGAAAAACTACCTATGCTCTCCCTGTTGCAAATGAAGTAATAGAGCTGTTTGCCCTGAGTACAATTCAGCAACACCTTTAAATAGTTCTCTTCACTCTAGGGCAAGAGCCCACATCTTTTTGCATCATCTCTGCATGACCTGAAAAAGGACACGTGACCACAAAGGACTGCAGAGAGGAGAAAGGACTCCTGAAAAATTCTAAAGAAAGGGATGAGCAAGGTAAATAGCTCAGTGACATGAAGGTGATGTTTCATTCATAATTCATAGTTATTTGTAGAATAAAGCAACTATAGTGAAGGATGATATCAATATCCAGTGATGTCAGAAGTGAATTAATTTTTGCTAAACAAAACCAAAAGGCATTCTGTGTAGTGAAGCCAGTGAAATCCAATCAATGGATTTCTTTTTCAACTATGCTAAGTTTTTGAAGAGCATATGATCAAGTCTTTGATTCTTACTTCATAGGTTACAGTTTTCCTCAAGTACAGATACTCATGCAATTACCTAAAAATGTATGAGTTTTGGTAGGTAGTGGAGTGGCCTGATGTACTTCAATGAATGAGTCACCACTAAATGCTTATTCACATGGGCCTGGTTAAAGGGGAGTCTTTGTCAGACACATGCAAATTAAAAGAGAACGTGAGATAAACTCTGACTGTAATACTAGAAAGTTTGAAGATTTGGAAACTTCAACCAACTGTTTGTAAGAAGAGAACAATTTGGGAATGGCTAAATAAGGGATTGATTTTTTTAACTATTTAATGCCTGTGCTTCTGTGGTGGTTAAAGCTCCAGTCAGCAGTCAGAAGCAAAGAACAGAGTGTATGATTTAAACATACTTGTTTCCCAACTCATAGAATCATTGAATGGTTTGGATTGGAAGAGACCTTAAAGATTGCCTAGTTCCCACCCTCCTTCCATGGGCAGGGACATCTTCCACTAGGCTCAGGGATCCCGTGGGGTTCCCCTGGCTCAGGAATTCTCCCCTGTATGTGAAGATCCCCTCCTCCACTGCAGAACATGCCTGCACAGGAGCTGCTCACCTCGGGGTGTCTGTGAAAGATCAAATTTTCATCCATATTTGGTTGAAATGGTCAGGTCTGGTTCATCCATGTGAAAGGACTGACTTAAAAATTGGGAGAGCTACACTGGTGGAATGGCTATGGAAAGGCTGGAGGCTGTCAGTTCATAATTGCTGTGTATCTGGTTGTACTGCTTGTTTTCAGCATGAACAGCTTTCCTTGCTGTGCCTTGCAGGCCCGGGACTTGTAATCATGCCCTGGCTTCATTAAACAACTGGATGTGAACTCCAGTCCAGTGGACATTTTCTGCTGATGGTGCCTTAAATATTAGTGGTAGCACTTTCAAAAGCACTTCACTCTATTGTAAATCAATGAGATACAGGTTTCTAAGTCACTCGTGCCATGTATTTACCAGGTAATTGGATGAGCATGAGGGAGGCTTTAAGCACAGCATGCTCTTACACCAGCCCATATTGCAGCTATAGAAAGGCCTTGTTAATACTGATAGATTTCCAGCCTTAGTGGGAGCACTTCGGGACCACTGCTACTGTGCATCTGCAGCATGCAAGTCCCCCATGACTCTGTGTACTCCACAGGTTGACCAATAGGCACTTCTAAGGGTTTTCTCCTACAAACATTAGTTTTAAATATGTAAACAGAATCTGTCAGCACTGGTAAGCTAATGAAAAGAGTACAGGACTTTCATTCCATATTTCACTCAAATTACATCTTCTCAAGAAGAGAGTGTAGGAATGTTTCAGTTTTTGGAGGTTTTTTTTCCATTTTGCAAAAATGAAGTGTTTGATGCAGTACCTGAGGGGCAGCCAAAAAATTTCATTTGCAGTCTTAATTTAAGCCTCTGATTTATATCTTTTTTTCACAACCAGCAGTCTCTGCCCTGAGCTTTGCTTCCACAGATGAATCTGAATGCAATATGGGGAGAAAATACCACATGCACAAAATGATAATAGGATAGAAATAACTAGCTGGGGAGATATGATTCAAACCTGTGAGAAGTTTCAGGAAATTGAAGGTTAGGGTCCCATTTAAATAGCATACACGCCTCTGAAACCTGACCACACACACAACAGCCACCACATTTAAGACCTACTTTGCCCTAAGAGCTACCTGAGCAACAGTGTCCTTTGAGAAAGAAGCACAAATAAGTTTTCCATATATCTCCCTGTCCTGATTTCAGCCAAGACATAGTTAATTTTTGCAGTAGCTGAGATGGCACAGCTGTGGATGTGTCTTAAGAGGTCATTCCATACCAACTCTGGTCCAGGGGAAGGGGGAGGGCTGGACAAGGAAGGGAGCAGACAGATGGAACAGGATAGGACTGGACTCTCTCTCTCTTTTTCTTGTTTCCGGTTGGGAAAAATGTGGTGAGGGAGAGGTGAGGTGGCACCGTCTGCAGCTGCGTCACACCATGTTGGATTTGGTGAGCATTTTGCATGTAAATCACCCTCTTTTGCACACTTTTGTTATTAACGTTATTGCTGTTACTACTCATTTTTCTTATCTTGTTGCTGTTTCCACTAAATTGTTTTTATTTTAACCCGTAATCTCTGCCTTTTGTATCTCCCACTGGAGGGGGGAGGAGAGTGAGTGGGGTAGGAGGAGGGCACTAAATTAGGGAGTGCCTCTCCTAAACCAGGACATTCCCCAATAACAGTACTGTTTTAGAAACCACCAGACTGGAAAACGAAGTACATTATTTGCTCACAGTTCTCAGCAAGACAATTAATATTCATGATGCTTGGTATGCGTCAACCTGAGAGGAAAAGTCAGCTCAAGGAGGAAGAGTAATCTTAAGTTTCACTCTGTGAAGGGTGCAGTAACCAAGTGTTATGGCTGAATCTGTGTTGACAGCACCTGCTTACTGAACACTTGCTCTTGACATTTCAGTGATTTGCAACATATAAAATATTTAAGAAGGGCATTAGATTAGCCCAGGGTAGAGATTGTGTAAATAGATGCTTAAGCAGTAGCTGTCAACAAGGAGTAAAGTTCCTGTGTAAATTTGCTCCAATAAAAATGTTTAGAGAAAAAAAGACTGAAGCAGGACCAAACCATTGGGACTATCCCTTTTTCTCCTTTCCTTCTTTTTGTTTTTTTAACTCTACTTGGGTAAAAGGCTCATATGCTAAGCCCCTACCTGGTTTAGCCCCTGAAATTAGGTTTCTATGGCACTGCTGATCAGTTATGGCAAACTTTGAGTCTTTGTACATAAATAAAATCTTAATGAGTTGCTAATGGCAGGTGTAACCTCCTTGAACAGTCAGAAAATGAATAGGAGAGACTGCTGAAACTGAAGTGCCTGGAATAGCCTGAAAGAGCACTTGTGATGCAAGTAGGTTGCTTTCCCACTAATGTTTAAGTGTATTTTTAGGACAAGGACCATAAGATTGATACATACCAAACTGAAAATGGCAGTTCACCTATGAGCACTGCCTGGAGTTTTTATTATTTTTTCACATGTAGCTGCATTTGGTCAGCATTTTCCAGAGATTTTAGGAATGCATAGGCCGTCCGTGAGAGAACTGAATTTTGTCCAACAATACTACTGCCTTGGAGAGATCTTCACTTGGAGAAATTTCAGAAAGATTACTTTAAAAAACAGAAGAAATTTATTCCCCTGGTTATAGATTTTTAATCTGGTTTAATTTAAACTGTTATTTTTGGCAAGTTTGACATAAACTAATTGCTTTGGCTATTTTTGAAAAAGCGCATTTAAATAACCACAATAAAGAAAAAAACCCAAACTAAGTCCCTTCTTATTCTGAAGAGATCTCCAAAACAGTTAAATTATGAAACCTCTAACCACTTCTTTCTTGATTTTCTCCTTGAATCAATCTTCTACCCAATTTATTTCAGTTGGAGCTACCTATCCTCAGTCTTCATTCTGTTTCATTATTTCTTTATTATGATTATTTTCCTACTTTGAGCAAAGAGAGAGATGCAATTTTGCTTCAACTCAACCTATTACACACTTTTGTTTACCTCTATCATGCTCCCTCTTAGCTTATGAATTACTTTTGAAATTATCACTTCAAAAGTTTTCTGTACATTGAATTTTAATGTTAGCAAATGCAATTTGTTCTTTAAAATAATCATTAAACACAGCTTTTTGATGAAGCCAATGGGACCAATGAATAATGTCGTTTAAATATCAGCCAGAGTGATCTATACTCTTGCAAGATAACATACATGTCTCCATCAGAAATGGCAAATATAATCAGTTCCCATGAGCACTCAAAAGTATATTCCTATTCTTGTGATATCTTTTATGATATTATCCATGAATTACTAATTTTAAGTGGTTTTAATCAAGGCATGAATAATTTAATGTAGTAGACAATATTACAAAAACATTTCTGATTCAGTTACATAGATGTGAAAATATATAAACTTAAACAATAACTATTAGGACTGAAGCAATATATGAAGTTAGCAGCTCAAGACTGTAAAATTATTATTTGATTAAGCTTGGTATATATATTGTTCCTTGCCCTCCCACCCTCTCAACATTGAAAGTAATGAACTTCAACAATAACTAATAATCTTATTTCATTATTACATGTCTACTCCATCTTTGAATGAATTTCTACATAACCCCATAATAATTCAAACTTTTAAGATAAACAAAGGATGCATTGGAGGCCAAGACAGCTGGTATTATTCCTTATTACAGACAGTAAGGCAGTCCTAGGATCTGAAGTTTCTAATCTACCCACCTTCTAATCTATCTGCAATATTTCTAATGTAATAAAAGACTTGGATAGCTATAAGCAAGAACAGCTGTAAACCTAAATCTAAACTTAAATCTGACATGAAGTTTTTCAGTTGTTGGCTGTATGTCTTTTCCCTTGGAAGACTTTTCCTGAAGAAAAGTGCCATTCCCTTATCAGGTTCTTGCTGTGATTTTAAAGGGTGATTCTTTATACAAGTTCATATTAAAACCAGCAGACCACAATGTTAAGAGTAGAAACCTTTTTTTTGTTCCCTGTGTTCTGCAAGGGTCTTTCAGTACAGAGCAGTATGTTTTTAATGCAGATTGCCGTGATTTTCCCTGCAGGAACCTATCAAGTCTCACAAAGCTTGATGCCCTGCCAACAGGGAATATTACATTTTCAGCAGTTCCTTCCAGATAGCAATGATGACAAAGGACAGAATGGTCAAAGCTTTGCAGTTGTTGCATTTAAGAGGTTGTTTGTTCATTTTGTTTCTTGATTTTCATCCAATGTTTTGCTAGATTCAATGGCTTCTATTGAATCTCTCCACTTCCTGATTGAACAAAAGGTTTCCCTGAACATTTTCTCTCCTTACTGTATTTGTGGATCACCTGCAGCCCTACTGATACCTGAGTTCAGTGACTGTTACTGTCTATGAGCATTTAGCACCTAATTCCAGAAACAGATAAAACAGACATTTTGCCGTGTATTCATGGACACTTTGTTCACAGTGGAGTATTGGTGAGATCTGAGAGTCTTTGACTCCCTTCCAGGGTCTGAACAGCAATATAGTCTTTTCACCAAGCTTAATATATTCTGCCTCTTTCCAATGATGCCTTAAGTATTAGCTTTTGGATTTTTCAAATACTGGACTGTACTAGTGTGTAATTCCGAACTCCATATTATGTGCTAAGCAAGCTCTCTTCACATTCTAGTTAGGCAAAACAATTCCTTCTAGGCCTGGGAACCAAGGTCACCATGCTAGGCCTAAGTATAAACAAAAGTGAATTGGGAGGGGGACGAATGGGCGAATATTACTTCATTACTTGGAACTGTAATTGGACAATTAACTTCTGATATGGAAATGTCCCAAACCTATATCTGTGGGGAAAATTCATGATTGGGGTCCATCTCGGGTCCAGCCTAGCCTCGGTCAGGCTTTGTACTGCCCAAGGGTGTACCAAGAGAAGGCCTTTATCCACTAACTCTGCTCAGTCTCTGTTTCAGGTACTCCTATTTTAGGCATCACCAAAGCCTTTCCTCATCCAGAGCTCCAGCTTTCTAGCTGGTTTGTGCAAACAAGTCCAGCACTAGTTCACCAGCTTCCCATCCCATTCCCAACCCACTTATTCCTGTTGTCTCCCTTCTCACCTGTGTCCCAGTCATTCCTATACTGCATAGCTTCATTTCCTATGACGGAAGTTTTCTTATCCAGCTTTCCACATACTCCTTCTCTGTTTTTCATTTTCCTCCACATGAGCTGCTTGCCTCTCCCTGGGTATTAGTGTCCTTGTCCAACCAGTCCCAGGGCCCTGACCTGAGCTTCCAGTTTCTCATCACTTCCCAGCTCTGTGTTCTCTCGGAAACTTCTAAGATTGTTTAATGATTTTGTTAATGAACTGTGAACAATAATGAGGTAAAATCACCAAATGAGGCATTCTTTTAGGTTAATTAAGTCTGGAGAAAAACATGAATTGGAAGAGAGGATTTCTTTCCTTCTAGATTTACAGGACATTTTTACATTTCTCCTTCAGTGTGATCTCTTGACCAGACGGAGCATGGACTGGGCCTACAAACTGCTCAAACACAGAATGAGACAATGTATTTTGCCTGGAAAGCTGTTGCTCTGGATTTATTAACTCTCAGACGCAAGCTCTGCCTTGCATGCCTTAACTCGCATGCTGGCCTCACAGACGTGGAACAAGAACACTTTAAACTTAACTAGCCCTCTTTCTCAAAATTATTTATTTCAGTGTAAATCTATTTCCACAATTTAGTATTATTTCAAATCTTTCTTTGTTTTTTTACGGACTAAAATCTTTTGTAAACATAATTTCTTCTGTTCGTTGTGTGCTCAGAACAAGAAGCAACGGAGCATTATACAGAGTTCTTAAATGACCAAAACTGCTTAGAATTTAGCTACTTAAATGGATGGGCAGGAGGCTGGACTGTGGTCTTATAAATGTTGGACAAGCCTCCTTATGATTTACATTGTTGGATTACATAGTTAAAGAAAAAAGAAGCAGAGGACTAGATATCTTCTTCACACCTACCACTGAGTCAATATTTCATGGAAACATTTCCAGGTGCTTAGGCATTTGCACTATGAGATTATATCAAGTATTAATGATGTTTGGGTGGCTGAACATGTTTGATTAATAAAGCTGCTACTTTTTATTACTAAGGTTGGAAATCATCAAAGATCCTGTAATACTAATGCTTGAGGTTGCATTTACATGGAATTGCAGAGGGAGAAAACTGTGTTTTATCATAAATAAAAACAGTACATTCTTAATTCCACAGACACTGTGATAAAAGGCTTTTCTGACTTTATTTCTCTTTTCTTCAAGCACATTTAAATATAACTAAATGTAAACATCAAAGATTTTATATTGCAGCTGAAAAACTAAACCTTTCTTCTCCCTTTTCTGAACAACTAAACCTTTCCTCTCCCTTTTCTTCCTTCAGTCTCCAGTTGTGCAGACAATTTCATGTTCCATTTTTGCAGTAAAAAAATTGCATAAATACACCTATAGTAGGAAATCAGTACTCTTAAATCCTACATAATTAGAATGTTCTCTTGCCTTTTTATGAAGTCATGTAAACTTTGGTAAAATAATTTTAAATATTGCATACCAATTGGCTTTTTATTTTTACATTCCACTTAAACTGATGTAAGCTACCATATTAAATTCAAGGGAATACCAAACATCTCATCTATTTCTTTTTGGTTTCCTGATTCTAGTGGTTCACTAAAACATACACCTAAACCATAGATCGCATTCCACTGAGGTCCCTACGAGTAGTGTGAACACAGAAGAAAATCTACCTCTTAAGCAGTTTGCCAAACTGAATTTACAGCATGAAAAGCTAGTAGTATCAGAAGAAAAAAAAAAAAAAGGCAACCAAACAAACAACACAAAAACAATTAACCAAAACAAAAAAAAAAAGGAGAACAGAAAAACCTCTAAAAGTTCCGTTTTATTTTTTCTTTTTGATAGAAAGTGATTTAAATACCCAGAGTTATTAACTGGAGGTCTCATAATATGAAGTGGTGGGGAACAGGGAAGGCAAGGGGAAAAAACAAAGTACCCTGAGGAAAGCAAATCAAGTTGAAATGCTGCTACTTTTATCTATTGTCAAACTACAAGTAGTTTGAGTCAGTTCTGATTCAGCAGTAAACCCATGATCACAGTCCCCCACCAGAAGAGGACAGGTAAGGTAAATAAGACAAAGAGAAAGCCTTTCATGATGTATAATACCACCCTGAATCTTCACTCCTCACTAGGATGTCATCTGATTGCTTTCAGGAGAAACCTGGTACAAAGAAGGGATTACTAAAGCTAGAGTCAGTTTCCAGCTTTGTTGAATACTTGCATTTATGGGCAACTCATTTCACCTTTGCTTCTCACTTTGTTGAACATTTCATCATCCTGTGCAAAATTTACTTTGTTCTGCTTTTGTCTCTCTTTTCCTTTTACAGCAGAAACTGGCTCTAAGGTAGAGGGAGTCAGGCTTGTTAAATTTCTTTGTCCATGCCCATAAATCCTTTCAGATCTAACATGATCTTGTAATTTTGCATTTCCTCTAGTGCAAAAGCCACTGAGCTGTTTTTCTTTATGTAAAAAATCGCTGTGAATCTAAAATGGGCCTAAAACATTGTGTGCTGTTGTTTGATAAATCATTACAATAACAGCTTTTTGCACTGTGGAATCAACCCAAGGCGGAGGAAGAAAACCAGAAGAGAGACAGCCTTGAGACTGTGACTTCAAAACAGAAACAGTATTATAGACTGCCTTATGCTACTCCACTACACTGCTGGAGTGACACCCTTTATTTCCTGCACTGCACGTACACATCATGCAACCATAAGCAACGTCATTCATGCTTGCAGTTGAAGTGTTGATAAAAATGTTTCAAGTTTCTTTACGGCCCATATATGACCCGAGAAAGCTTGATGGTCCAGTGCACCATGGGTGTTGCACAGGGCAGGGAATTTGATGGACGTGGGAGTCAGTCTAGACGGAAGGGAAGCAAAGTGCTATGCTGCAGTATGTGGGAAGAAAACCATCAGAGCAGAAGGAAATTCAGGCAGGAAAAGGCAACATTTGTGAAGATCCGCTCTGACCTTAACCCTTATTTGTTGTAGCAGATAGACAAGGGAAATACACTACCAAGAATGGAAAGACATCTGTGTTTCTGAGTTTGAAGCTGGTCATGCTTGACTACAATCACTCTGCTGATTGCAGAGTGCAAGCAGACTATGTCTGGAGAGACAAGAGCCACCTATGTGACTCCAAGAGTCCCATCTGTTATTCTGAGGTTCTTGGTTGGCATTACCATGTGGATGATGGACGCAAAGGAGAGAGCAGTCTGTTGAACCTGTTGTTCCTGAAATGCTGAAATAAGTTGATTTTTACAGGGACCTGAATCCTCCAATTGTCCTTGCTCTCAAAAATATCTGCCAATTATCTGTGAATCCATCTTGCTCCTTAGAGTAGTAGAATTAGATTTTTATAAACAGGAATCTTGGATACTTTATTGATTTATTTCTGTTGCATTCCAGAACTGTTTTCGCATCCTCATATGACTCCTCAATCCAAACGCTAATGTTGGGAATATTTCAATAATAGTTTACTAATGATTTTTATTCGAGACCTTTCTCAGAGCCCTGGTTCTGCATTGTTCCGACTCCCTGGATCCACATGTGTGAGTTTTTGTGTAGAAAAGTTGAAGTACAGCCATAGCAATGTGTTGCCAGTGAGGGATATTGAACCCTCTGGAGCCCTGTCAAACCGCACTGCCTGTGTCCTGGTGCATTTTGAAGGGTGGTCGTTAGAGTCAGGAGCATGTGCATGGCTCTCATGCGGCATGACCCTTGTTGGGGGACGGTGTCACATGCCTCTGGGTAGGGAAAGAATGGCAATGTCTGTGCTGAAAAGAAAGCACAATAGCCAAGAACAAGGCAGGAGGTCTGTGGCAAAAGGTCAAAGAAAGTCTTATTCCAGCATGTGTTCAAAGGATAGCAAAAGCAAAGACCCAAACCAGCATGAATAGAAGGACGGTAGTGCTAAGAGAAAATGGTCTTTGGGACAAAGAAGTGGGAAGGAAAAAAAGAAACAAGCCAAGAGGCGTGGTGTGGAAAGGTAAGCTGGCTTTGAGAAGTTTGAGTGAAACTGGCATAAGACTGGTCAAGGAAGAGTTTTTTTACCACATCGAAACCAGCATAGTGAGATTATAAGTGATTGCTTCTATTTACAGTGTCTGTGGTGGTTTTGATCCAATACCAGGAGCCATAAACTGTATTTTTGTTGAATCCCATCCCATGATTAAAAGTTTAAGATTGTAATTAAGAAACATGATAGACTAAAGAACGCTTCATCCCCTATTTGATCAATATGTCATTCTAAAAATGACGTTGAGTATTGTCAAGTGGATTTGCTGTTATTTGTTTGGTATTTGTTGAATACCTTCAATAAATAATTTAACAATACAATTATTAAAAAAAATTCTTTTGTGATGTATTGACCACAAGTGCATTGTCTGTGCTTTAACTGGCTGTCAGCATTCCTAAGTAGGAGAATAACAAATGACTTTCAGAACAAAGCAAAACCAAAGTAACAAAAATGGTAAACCCAGGTTTTAATGTACTCAAAGATTCATGAATAAAATGCATGAATTCAATGAAAAAAACCTTCAACATTATTATTTTCATTTTCTTACTCAATTCAACTCTGAAATTACTTAAGTCCTTCTTTACTTACAGAAATTCAAATAATATAATATGAGATGAAGGCATTTTTAAAATATGTAATGCTAAAGTTACTTCAGTTTCACTGTCTTTCACAGTAGCTTTCTGAAGAAAAGCTGAAAATGGTAACAGCATCTCACATCTACTCTATGGGATCAGCTTGAAGCTTACAATAAGCAGACAATAAATAAATTTTCTCTCTTTTTTTCTGAGCCAGTATCAGTACTAACAAAACATTTCCAAATATCAATTATTGGGTTGTACAAAAATCTTGCAAAGAGAGATTACCTCAAGAAAATTTTGGGCTGCAGTCTTCAAAATTCCATTTTTTTTTTTCTGGCAATACTTCCTTAAGTATGCAAAGTTATGTTTACAACATTCTTCAAGAAATTATTACTTCCACGAGTTGCAACACTTGAGATCAGAATTTTTTCTTGTCAATTTGTTAAAAACTTTGGGAAGAAGTGGAGAAAAATGAACATTTATGAATAAATTTGGAAACTGCAAAAAGAAGTTTGCAAGTTACCTTATAATGCAATGCCAAATATGGTATTAGTAGGGTTGAAACTGTTTCAGGATATTATCACTGGTTCAATCTCAGATAAAACTACCAGAGTAAATTCTTTTCTCCAGGCAACTGAGATTAGATTTCAGCAGTGCTCATATTTTAGAAATGGTTTTGAGTATAGGGTAAAAAAGGGGTACATTTGCAGTTCAGTATTGGAGACAATTGGAAGTTACCAAAACCGGAAGAAATCACAACTGCTATAATTTTTGCTATAATTTGCTATAATTCCTGAATTTGTCTGGAGTTCTCCTGTACTAACAAGGTTTATTTGCCATAAAAATGTTGTTTTGCAAAAAAGAAATTGAATCCATTTAAAGTGCAGTTTTATTTTAAGATTGTGACAATTGGGAAAATTTTGCATTATGTTTTAAGAAATCATTTCTAGATGATAGGGTATTTATTAGCATCCTGTAATCCTGTTCTCTGCACATCTCACCATGAATCTGATTTTTAAACACATAATGTTAGAGAATGGTATTAAGCACCATTTGCAATGGACTTTGTCCTGAAATGAATTCTGAGGCTACAGCTGAGTTAAAAGGGCTATTGTTATATCAGGTGACATGGCTAAACTCAAAATTTCTACACCCATAAGTGATAGTGTAGAATGTCAAGACCAAAACACCTTCCAGCTACTTTATTTGCTGTTAGAGGATGCTAAAGGTCAGCTCTACACCCTTGCTAGTGCTCGCTGAGGGTGATGGAGGGAGCTTTCATCAGTCCAGTATTGAGAGTACTCTTCAAGGATGCACTTCGTTGCAAAGGGAATGATCTCACCACACGATACAGCCTCCCTGCCTGAATGTTTCTGGTGACTTCAAGCATGTAAAGATAGTCCAAGTTTGTCCTTGAAAGTTTTGATGATGCCTGTCCCAAGAGCAGACGCATTCTGGGGACAGCTTCAGTTATAACCAACATGAATTAATTTCATGAGTGTTAGCCAGGGATGACCTGAAGTTCAAAGTTTGCTGGGAGATCTTTGCGAGCACTGTGGAAACCTATTCAAGAACTTATTCTTTTTCAGACATAATGCTCAGGACGTGTCCTTAGAAATAACTATCTCTATTCATTTAAATAAGAGATTTTTTTTCACATTTGAATGTGGTTCTGTCTTTATCTATTGTGTTAACACAAACAACATTTACCACATTTTCTTCCTTTTGAATTAAACATTTAGAAAAACAAACAGACATGTTGTCTCTCAGTGGAGGAACAAAAGAATAGGGATAAAATAGAGAGTTTGGAATGGGAGTGTGTAAATTGGTATTACTACAACAGATGTTTAAATCAATGCTTTATATTAATAGACATATATTTAACAGTTTGGGGTCTTTTCTGGAAGGTATCTTTATAAAAAAAATTAACTAGATGGAGAAAAATTCAAATCATAGTGAACCAAGACACATGCTAAAACTAGGATCTACATTCTTTGCTTCATCTTTGCCTAAAGATTTAGGTTATTTTGTCAAGTGTCCAAGTACAGTAGGCAGATACATGAGAATTTCAATTCGTTTAACCTTTAAGATCTTTATGTGTTTCATAGCAACGTGCATCCAGTGAACAATGAATTAGATGCATATTGTTTTTTCTGTTCAAACTGCTTTGCAATTCAATGATACTCATACTTCACTACTCTAAGACAATTTCTGTTTTGAACCAATATTACTGAAGGAATCATTTGGCACTCTATTTTTGGCATGCAAAGGACATCCCTGAAGCTATGGATATGAAGAGCAGAAAAAGCTTCAGATTTTTTTTTCACTCTAACTGCTTCTACTTGTAGGAGCAATTAACTGTGATACTGACTTGAATTAGAATGTGGATGATGGTTCTGTACTTCTCAGATGAACATCTGTATATTATACTTATCTAAAAATAAATGGTCCTCCTTTGGTACAACACCATGCCCTGTTTTGTTTGGGGGTGGGGAGGGGAATGTGTGCTGAAGCAGGGTGTCCCCAGGTCCAAGACAGACTTGAAAGATTTGTACAACCTAAAGGGAACCTACTACAGTTGCAGACCCTTAAAACAATTAGAAGAGGAGTAGCTGTGATTTGTTTCCAATGAAGAAAAATAACGTGTTCTAAACATCTTGCACTGGGGAGCAATATACAGATCTTCAGAATAGCTAAATGTAGTCTTTCAAGTGACAGTCTTTATGGATCAGGTCAGAATAAAAACTTTAATTTTCCTCTCTGCTGAGGATAAATACAAGATCATAATTTCTGAGAAAGACCAAAATGTTTTGAAAGAAAGCTTGACAAGAAAATACCCCACTATCATGCAGAATTATCCTATATAAGGATATTGTCTACTATTATAGTTCATCACTTTTTTATAGAACAAGGTCTAAAAGACTAAACAGATTCACTTACAAGGCTCATTCAAGAAGGTAGTGTATTCAAGAGCATTTATCTTTTCAGAAGCACAAAGACATTTGCAGAACTTAGTACAAATCACCTGAGAATTTTGAGATCTTTGTCCTAATGGCACCTTCCTGTACTCTTGGGATTATATATTTTACTGCAGTAGAACTCAGGTCCACACCCTCAGTTTGTCTCAAGCTGACTATGATTAACTTTCTCTGACATAATGCGCAATAATCTTTTTGGTGTCTTCTCTCAAAATTAATCTATAAACACCGCAATGCATCATGACTGCTGCCAGATGAGTTTTTGTCACTGCCAAATGGCCACATGCAAGTGCCAAGGATTCACCTCTGGTTTTCTGTAGGATGCTGTGGCAGTCCTTGTCATGGCAGGCTTACTTACATTTCTGAAATGCTCTCAGGTTGTCTCGTATCACCACTTTTAGTTGTATTTGCTGGAAGGTTTGGAAACTTTCTGAAGGCTTATTCTTGTGTGGTGCCATTTCCTTAGCTATCTGACAGCATAGCTCATATGTGCCAGACTTTCTGGCAGATAAAGGTAAGATGAATATTGGCTTCAGTAGATGATGGATAAATCCAGCATCAGGCAACTAATTATAGAAGATATTTTGATTCTTGCCGGTGTAACTATGAAGCAGAATGTGTTGACTGAAACGGAGCTGTTATTATGAACAAGACCTGAACGTTGCAAATATTAGCTGCAGAAAAGGGAAGAAAGAGCTTCCACAACTCCATGAAAGAACTCTGGAAACATGACGCTGATGTGAAGGAGTAAAGCCTAAATTTAGAGAGATCTTGCTAGCAAATAACTAGTCTGTGCTGCAATTTTTCTTAGCTTGTGGGAAATTAGAATCTAAAAAGACACTTAGCACCTTTCTGCGATATGTGAATAGCTCTCCCGTTCTCTCTGTATCTTCAAATTTTCATTAAGATTGTAGATTCAGACGTGAATAAAATATAAAATATCCTGTGCAATACTGTGAGTTTTAAATTAAGTACAATTTCTGCTTCTGAAAGACTTTTAGATAACACTGTAGCGACCATGCAACCCTGGCCAAAGGCCAAACCTTCACAGTTTGCATTAATATAAAGCTTTTGATTGAGCCAACGCTAAATCACCAATACAGTGGTGTGATGACAGAGAAATAGGAATAAAAGCCAGAGGTGCTGGAACAGCAAGTCTAGAAAGTTGTTCTCAGCTGAATAAATACAAACAGACTCACAGTTCTTATGTAATATTTCCATCTCCATTACGGTGATATTAATAACAGAAGTTTTATCATCAATCTGCATTGCAGGTCAAGGTATGTTTCACAATTTGAGTAAAAATATTCATCTACATTTCGCACCTAATTAGAAGTCAACTTCTTTGTCCAATTCTGTTTTGAGTTTTGTATATTAAAGACACTTGTAAAGCCATTTTGACCTTCATGTGTCTGGTCATGGTGTCTTTTTCATGGAAATATTTCCCTCTCTCCGTACTGCTTTAGCCACCACGACAGCCCATTACTGCCTTTAAAAACATAGTCCAGCAGACCACGGGTTTTACTTCTAATGGCCTGGGTATCATACACACGGCAGTTGGCTTCTTATTTGTCAATGTCTGGCCACACAATTATCCTCACAGACCCACTTTTGCCATGACTGCAGAGAGCAGAAACTGAGGGAGCTGGAAATCTCAGGATGAATCCCTAAAATCTATCAGCTTATCATGGTGTCATCTGAGCTGGGCAGGAAAAAATGCAGATGAGAAGTGACTGCTATCAGGAAGGCCTCTGTTGCTATGTAGAATTCACAACTCCGTTCTTTAGAAGTAAGGAACCAAAGTCTTTTTCCTAGCAAAACATGGAAGTAATTCCACTGTTTTTTCTTCTACCTTGTGATCTACTGCTGCTTTTAGCACCAGGACATGTAAGACCAAAGTCCCTGTCTCTCGAGTGATTTGGCTAGCCTTTGTGCTAAATCCTGGGAGGGGTTTACTTCGTTCTTCATACTGCTATTAAATATCCAGTCACTCTTTCAAACTCAGAGGAGAGCTCAGGTCAAAATCCCAAGGTCTGGGTTATTGTTACTGGAGAACAGAGTCAACCTTGTTGTCCACCTGTCCTGGTGAACTATCCAAGAATGGAAAATGATGTAGCTCCAGTAGAAGGGAGCAGGAGATCAGGACTCCATCTACAAAGAGGAGCAACAAATATAGTGTTGTCACTTGATGAGTGAATGAGGTCACTAATTCAGGAGCCTCTCAAAGTCAGACACATACAAAACATTCCAAAATATGGAACTATCAGATAAAAACATCAGCTGAAGAAAAACATAATGGAAAAAAGATTCTGTGGCTTTTTCCTTTCAGATAAAAGTTTTTGAAATGGACAACTTGAGGTTCTTTGATGAGGACAACTGGATTCTTTTTAAGGAAAAATCACTTCCTACTGAAATTTTCCCTTCAGAAAAAATGCAGGTAAAGGCTTGCCTCCAAGTCTTCCACTGTCTCTTTTTTTTTCCACTTTTGCCTTTACTACTAAGTAAAATTACTTCTTATTATTTCTCATCTCTCTCACCATTTGCAGCAGTAAGGACCTATACAAACGTCACTAAGCATTTGTCTCCTCAAGGCAGAGCACAAGAATGAAACCAGTTGTATATGCAGTTCTGCCAAACTTACAAAGTATGGAGAGGAGTAATATTCTCTCTACTCCTCTTATTCTAGTTATCTTGTGTACTAGTTGTGAACAGAAGAAGGAAGGTGTTTTTAGAGCACGTTATACTTATCCCACTCATATATCATTAAGCTGAGCTTTCTCTAGTTTTAGCGACTAAAGAATTACTCACATTAAATATACAGTTTCAGGCTTCTACATTTCAGGATCTGATCCCAGGCCAGCACCAGGGAAAAGTTCCGTTAACTTCAGTAGGCTATTGATGAAGTTGTAAATCAATCTCTTCAGAAGATGTCCTACTGTGAGCTTTATGAGACAGTTTTGTAACAAGACTGGCAAGTGCTGGATTTTCAGGGCATTATATTGTATTATTATTATATTATATTAGTTCCCATAAGTGTCAGTCAAACTTGCAAACAACATGGGAAAATGCTTTAATAGACTAGAAGTACTACTAGTAATGGTCTATTTATTTATTACTTTTCTAATCCGAGTGGCTAATGATAAAGTTAGCAAACTCCGTTATACGAATTGATGTTAAAAATAAAAATTGAAATTTCTCTTAGAAAAATGGACTTTTTCAAAATATTCGCTCTGATTGATTGCTGTTTGACATGCGAATGAATATCTTTTAAAAGTCAATACCATTAATTATCTCTGCTAAAATGGGATTTGGTTTATTCCAAATACTGTATCAGAGATAAAAACTCTGTCAACAAAAAGGTTATTGTTAAATCTTCTTATAACCAGGCTAATTTTCTGTTTTCAGATAAATTGGTATTTACTGTCAGAAAATAAGTCCTACAATATTCCCTCATTCCAGAGATGACTGCTGAGGCAAAGGACTTACAGTGTTATTCTGTTCCTCTGAAAGCAGCCAAAAAATGAGTCAGTTCAAATCCAGGCTGTGTATTTGGTGCCACACACAAAGTGATCTTAAACTGTATAAACAGTCTGGATTTTACAGTGTTATTGGAGTCCCTTTCCCTCCACTCTCAAAGAAGGTGGTATAGAACAACATTCACCCCCTCCCTGCTACTGCAAAAAATTAACCCTGTCCTGACAAGAACCAGGACATAGTGATGTCCTGTGTGAAAGGGGTAAAGCTCCAGCAATGCCAGGTAAGTGAAAATAGACACTATTTTCAAACAGTGCATTGCATTTTTTTGAGTCTCCACCTGTCTGCTTCAGGATGCCATCTGGTTAAAGACAGTCTCTGCAGCGCAGTCAACTGAAGTAGTGTGTACTGGATCCCAATGAATTTAGCATTTGAGGAAAAAAATCCTCAAATTCACATTTGTCCTGGGAAGAACAGAGATGACAAGCACTCTACAGATAAATGATCTGGGAGCATTTGACAGTAAATAGTAAGCAAAAGTGACCATTTTGAAATGTTTTCTCAAGTCAGCTGTTCTTTGCTCAGCTAGCAGAAGAGCTACGCACATGAGCACCATTTCCTCTGGATAAATCCCTGGGAGTGTGTTGACCTTCTGACAAAGTCAAGGAGCATCAGCTACTGTCAGTCTCAGATTCACTTGCAAAATCAGAGTCATAGAATTGTTTGGGTTGGAAGGGACCTTAAAGATCATCTAGTATCATGTCCCCTACCATAGGTAGGCACACATTTCACTAGACCAGATTGCTCAAAACCCCATTCAGTCTGACCGTGATCACTTCCAGGGGTGGGACATCCACAGCTTCTCTGGGCAACCTGTCCCAGTGTGTCTGTCCAGCAAAGATTTTTTTTCTTAATATCTAATCTAAACCCACTCTCTCTCAGTTCGAAGCCATTTCCCCTTGTTCTGTCACTACAGGCCTTTGTAAAAAGTCACTATTCAGCTCTCTTATCAGCCCTCTTTAGGCACTGGATGGCTGCTAGAAGGTCTCCCTGGAACCTTCTCTTCTCCAGGCTGAACCCTCTTAGCCTATCTTCATAGGAGAGAAGCTTCAGCCCTCTGATCATCTTCATGGCCCTCCTCTGGACTCATTCCAGCAGGTCCATGTCCTTAGTATGCTGACGGCCCCAGTGCTGGGCACAATATTCCACATGTGGTCTCACTACAGTGGAGTAGAGGGGCAGAATCACCTACCCAACATGCTGGTCATGCTGCTTTTGAGGGAGCCCAGGATACTGTGGGTGTTCTGTGCTGCAAGTGCACATTTGACTTGATGGGGGCTCTTCTAGTGAAATTTGGCATCCCCATAAAAACATGTCTGTTTTTCCTTCTTCTGCCAGTAGCTATATCTGTATATGTGTATACATATATGTATATATGTATATAGTTCTTCACATTTTCATGAAAGACAAACTTGCTTTATTTTGTTCTAGAGCAGTTTACTAATTGTCATTTACTGAGTACTCTGTAGCAGAATATGTACTTTAATTTGTGTGGTTATTAGCATGGCCCAAAAGAGCTTTATCTAAACCTGTGACAATATATCAACCTTGATTTGCAGCCCTATGATACAGAGCTGAGAGCATCATTTAAGCTGAAGTACTTGATGAAACAGCAATTTCAAAACATAAAGCATGATCTAGAAGTTGTATGATAGGCAGACTCCACTAGTCATCACCCATCCATGGTATGTGAACAAAGGTGTACCTTTTTATGGCAGTTGTTATGGCTATTCATTGATATTGAGTCTCAGTATTGATGCTTGGGATTATTCAGAATGTATGAAACGGTGCTTTCTGTTTGGTTCTATATATTTTATTTTCAATAATCAGCTATCGATTTTTTTAAACACCGTGCTTTTATTGGTGTTTTCTATTTCTAAGATGAATTATCTTGAACCTATTTATGCAAAGTTTTTCTGAACGGCAAACATCTCTCAGGCTAAAAGCATCTGAGGAAGAACACAAATAGTACTTGTATGATACAAAGAAAATTTTAAGTAAATGAAAATAAGATTCAATAGCTACAACGTCTTTGTATTTATCTAACAGTGTGGAAAAATAAGTGGTTTAAAAAGAATGAATAGTCTTTTCCTGATGTAGATATCAGCAGAAAAGAGCAAGCAACACTACAACTCATTCCATGAGCTTCAATTGTGCAGTCCTTCATGATTTTGTTTCAGGTTTTACTTGGACTTTGTTTTTGTTCCCTTCCTTCCCCCACTCCTTCTCCCCCCTCAAGTGTATTTGGAACGTCTAGGACTCAGAAACCTGAAGTTTGCTACAAACATACACAAAGTGTTTTTAAGGATGACGTTCTTCTTCTCTGCTGTTGTCCTGGTCACCTTTCCATTGGCTGACTTGCAGTTTTAAAGTCTGTGAATTTTTTCCTTACATGCAGTTTGTCATTTTTTTTTGTTTTTTTTTTTTTACAGGTGGCTTGGTACTCTCTCTACTTTAATTATCTTTGTCAGCTCTATCTGACATTGTAGCAAGAGAAGTGCTCTTGCTGTAGTATCTGAGTATCTTGCCAGATGGCAACAGGGCAATTTTTAAGTACTTGTGAATTAATTTGGTATCACCTGACAGTGAGAACTTTCTTAGGGTTTAAGATAAAGGTTCATGGCCACACCACCAGCACAGTAATTTCTGCTGTTTATTCCACGCAATCACCATTTTCAGTAGGCATTTATTTCGTTGTGTTTGTAACTTAGCGTGAAATTAAAAAAAAAAATCCTCAGGAAAAAGCTGTATAGCTCTTTGAGGTGGCAATGAAGACTTTATCTGGCTGCTAGATTATTGTAGAAAAAGATAGTCTTCTTGCAAGAGTAACGTACACCACTGTGGCAACGATTTAAGCCACTGCTGGTTCAGTGCAAAAGATGACAATATTTCTCATCTTGCTGAGATTTCTGAAATACACTCCATGACAGCTGGCTTCTTACTTACCTACCTCTGAAATTGTCATTCATTAACATAAAGGTTATTTAAATGTCTGAGAAAGGTTTGGAAAGACTGGAAAAATATCAAATAGCAGAACTCTGTCTGCTATTAAGACTAGAGTCTTAAATCTAGTAATTCTGTCATGAAAACGACTACCAAGAAAGGACTTAATGCAAATGCTGGAAGAACACCAGTGTGTTGCCATGTGGTCAGTGTGACATTTCTTCATTATACGCAGAACATGGCTGAAGAGGAGCTAGAAAGAGATCCCCAAGCCGGACACAGGAAGGAAGCACTGCAGCAGCTCTCACATTATGTAGATGAACACATAATTTAGTGAGAAGTAATAGCGTCATAAACCAGCAGAAAGCTTTAAGTCAGAAGCAAGAAAAAGAAGATAAGGTTTTGAATCCATCTCCTGTTAGTGCAGGACTGCTCCCTGCAGTAGATTTTCTCATGCTTTGTCTAGGCTGCTTTTGAATGCCCTCTGTAACAGTAGTTTCCACAATTTCCCTTGTTTAGCACGTTTTGGTCAGAAAGATGCTGTTGGTATCCTGCCCGCTTCCCTTTTCCTAGCTCCACTTCATTAGTCCTTGTGCAACACTCTGAACAATGCTACTCTTCCTTTCTGTCTTGAGTCTGCAAAGGGACGGTGGCTGCTGGGGCCATTATGGGCTTCCACATGACTCAGAGGGGCTCCAGACAGACCAGATGGTAGTCGGTGGGAACTGCTCTCTCTGGGGACCAGCATAAATCCAAGGGGAGTCCTATACCCACAGTGTCCTGTGGGCAGCCTCGGGGCAGTCTCCCTCTCTGGGCAGCTTGACTGGCATGGCTGTAAAGGAGATGTAATACCTGTAAGAAGCAGCTACCACCTCTCCCCTCACAGATTGTCCAAATGGTAGGAAAGAGCAGCTCTCTGGGTTCCCTAATTCTCAAACTTCTTGGATAGGAAGAAGTAAATAGGCATGTACCCCAGTACAGATGCCTCTTTATCCAACTTGTTCACATATATTTAGACACTCAAAGCAGGTAGTCACAGAATTACCTCAAATTTTGTCTGAGACATATTGTACTGTCCCAAGAGCATTGTGTTCTGCCCCCTTCCTTCTGTTTTGGGACTGCTTACTCTATAGCATGGGGCGTACTCAAGGTTTTCCAATGTACCTGTTTTTTCTCAAGTCCTGGCCCTGGGTTTGCTCTTGACAGTAAATACTATTGACATTCTGTAAATCTGGCCTTGAAAGTACCTTAAACTATAGTGTAAAAAATATAGTCTGTTTTCTGCAAACTCAGGTACATGTGCAAACTCAGGGGTTTATTTTTCACATCTCTCATATGTTCGTTGACACCCTTCTAAGATATCTGGTGAAATGCACAACTCATTTTTCTAACCTAATAATACCAGATGACAATCTGACACATACATTTTACATTGTTTCTTCCAGTTTAGCCTCCACAATCTCCTGACAGGGTTGTTTGGTTTTGGTTTTTTTTCAGTATTTGAATAAACTCCAATTTGTCAACAACTTTGTGTCACTGTGGTGCCTTTAGGAGAATAGAACTATCACGTGGTTCAAGTAACTCAAGTTCAACACTGCTATTGGATTTTGCACTCACAAACCTGAGTGAGCAGAAATAGCAATAGCAATCATACAAAAAATACTGTGCCAACTCATATTAGTAAGAACTGGGCACATACTAAAAAGAACATTGGAAATAGATTTTTCTTTGCTCCACATTAGCCATTCACTTAATTGAATAAGACCTCTATAAATATGGTTTTGTCCTGCAATGAAAGAGTTTAATAGATCTGTTTATCAAGACACTACCAATATATTAATAATGATTTGGTAATTCTTCTTCGTGGAATCATAGAGTGGTTTGGGTTGGAAGGGGACCTTGAAGATCATTTAGTTCCAACCCCTCTGCTCTCCTGGGCATGGCTGAACACCTGCCTGCTCATGGGAAGCAGTGAATTAATTCCTTGTTTGTTTTGCCTGAGTGCATAGCTTTTGCTTTCCATATTGGACTGTCTTTATCTCAACCCATGAGTTTCCTTGATTTTACTCTTCCAATTCTCTCCCCTGTCCCAGCAGGGAAAGTAAGTGAGCAGCTGCATGTGGTTAAGCTACCAGCTGGGGTTAAACCACATACATAGATACTTTAATGATTTGGTATTTTGTACCTGACTGCTATCCCATGAAATCTGGTTCAATTTATGGGAAATTTGCATTCCTGAGAAACTTGCAAATTAAAAGGCTTTGTATCCATAACAAAAGAGAACTTTGACATGTGTGCTGTTTGCAACATTTTGTTCTGCTAAACCACCAGCTCAAAATATTCACTAAAGCTTTAGTGACTCTTCATTATAAAAAATTGCTATCCAGTTCTAAGAATACATTGCTGATGTTAGTGAGTGGGCCAGGACTGAACAGCTGTAGTTTCACAGATTTATAACTTTTTTTATCATAAATGTTATTCACAGTGTTTTCAAAAGAATAGCTTAGCTTTGCTTACATTTTGAAAAAAAAAATAAAAATTATATTTTTTCCAAAATTCACCACCTGTTAAGCAGAAGGTTGCTTCCAGCAGATTCCCTCAGCAGCTGTGAGAAGACTTATCAATGGTAATCATGAAGCTTACTGCAGTCATGTATAAAGTTTAGATATGGTGTGACCACAATTTAACCAGTTCAAATAATGTATTCTATTCAAACATTTTTTTTTCCTTTATATTACTGTTATTATGAGGAACAGCAAGATTTCTGAAGAACTAGAATAGACATCATTAGACTTTAATTGCAATCAATTGGTAAGGTCACTAGCAAAGGCGTTTATCAGCTGAGAGAGTGCCTTTGAAATATTAAGAAAAATACTAAACCATTGGCTGAATGATTAAGTACTGAAAGTGTCTAATTTCACTAACCTACCATTGTGCACAAAATCTTTCTCTTTAATTTATGGTGAAGACACATTCAATGCAGGAGCAGCCTAATAAACTTAAATGAGGAATGAGAATCATACAGTAACTCCAAGTCTGTAACAAACAGCCATATCAAGAAGGCATTTCCTGCTCAGTTTGTGAAGTCACTAGAAGAGTAGAAATTATCAAAAAATAAGATAAATTCAATATTTTTGAAGCCTGCACTTTACAGGTTTTTGTATAAACATTGGAACATGTTAAAATCAATTTGCAATTGAATGAAAGCAAAATCAGAAAAATATTTTTAAATAATCTGATTTCCAGAAAAAGCACTACCATTTGTATCATTCTTACCTGCAGAGGTTTTCACAATTTCTGAAGTATTTCTGAGACCCATAAAGTCAAACTGATAAAGTCTCCAAGATTTCTGGTCAGCAGCCTCCACTGAGTTTTTCCTCCATCTGTAAATCATTTCCTCTTTAGGATAGCCATCTAGAAATTAATATATGTATACACACATATGAATATACTGCATTTCATTAAAAAAGGATCTGCAAAATATTATCTATTCAATGTTTCAGTGCTATTTGGGAACACCTAAATTTCTGTTCTGATGCTTTGTCAGCAAGTTAAGTAGTATAATTCAGCTACAGTTGTACAGCACACAAAAACAGAGTCATAATACTGGCGAAACTGTGACTTTTCACAATCATTGTTTTTTAACAGGGGAAAAAATATGATTGGTTCTATCAGAAGCAGATTTCTTCAGAGGTGCAGTTGATCACACTAACTTGAGGTCCAGACACAGAAGTATGCTGGTTTACATAAGCTCTGCAGAAGCTGTGCAAACCAATAGAATGTAAAAAAAGGGGAGTCTCTCAGTGTAAGATATGAACATTTGAAAAGGGCACATTGCTTTAAAAATTGCAATAGTTCTAATGTGGGGTGTGCTACTGTACTTTGGAAAAAAACATAACAGTGCAAAAAAAGCACAAAAATTTAATTAGCATGAGAATTTTAAAGTGATTATGCTATGATATTACTTCTGAAGCCTGGGGTAACTAATGAGGCATTACATGATCTCCACTGCTGAAATACTTTCTGAAAGTCTTTATCAGTTTAGCACTCAGTGGTCATAATTAATTCTCATGCCAATTTTAAATTTCCCTTTTGTTAGAGAATGGCATTTTCCAATAGAAGTC
The DNA here is from genome assembly GCA_013397565.1 of Ptilonorhynchus violaceus. Lineage (NCBI taxonomy): Eukaryota > Metazoa > Chordata > Aves > Passeriformes > Ptilonorhynchidae > Ptilonorhynchus > Ptilonorhynchus violaceus. The sequence continues at coordinate 2,061,728 of VZRJ01002577.1, read as the reverse complement.
CAACAACAAATCTTCAAGCAGTCCAAACCATATTAATAAACTACCTAGAAAACAACAGCAAGCCCATGCTAGTTAAAATTAGATTGTTCTCTAATGCATAATCCAATCAATTTTTATCCATCTAATTAATATAGTAGCTGTAGATTACAAGGCAAATTAAAAGCCTAACAACAACAACAACAAGAGTTAATATAATTGTCTCATCATTAATTTTTTTTCCCCATTGAAAAACTGATACACTTCTGTATTTGGATTGCAAAACAACCTCTCTGGTCATGGTGATATTTCCTTGATGTTTTCCTCCTGTGAGTGTCTTTTTAATCTTGTTTAAGGTTCCACCCTGCCGGGGCACTGCTGTAAGGTGTGCATGGCCTCATTTAGCCCTCTCACTAACACAGCAAGAAAAGTACCCACAAGTCTCTTAGTTCTAATCTAAGAAAATGACTAAAAAATAACTATGTGTTAATTCAAAATGTCACATTTGTATATTTCCCATCAATGTGAATAAAGAAATAACCCGTGAAGGACCCAACTGAGTAACAAACACTGTTCTCTGTGAGAACTCTTGCTGCCAAATAGATTTCACTGCCAATTCTGCTGTGCAAATCTGTGAGACTGACTTAATCTTTTTTGGCTGGCAGGTTATGTCAGAGGATGCAGCAATACAGTGAAAGAAGTCAAGCTTTGCAGGGCCTCCAAGCCATAGCCCTGCATGATCTGAAGTGTTCTCGAGCCTGGCTCCTATTTGACTGAGCCCTCTGATCACATTTCCTCTTCCAAGTAACAAACGATTAAAAAAGAGGAAATGGCACCAAGTTGCACTTGGGGTGGTGGTATTGTTAGTTTGAATATTAGGGAAAATTTATCATGAAAAAGATTTTCAAGCACTGGAATAGACTGCCCAGGGGAGTGGTTGAATCACCATCCCAGGGGATATTTAAAAGTTGTGAAAGTACGTAGACATGGCACTTAGAGAAATGGTTTAGGAGTGGACCTGACAGAGCCAGCTTAATGGTTAGATGTTCTTAGAGGTCTTTTCCAACCTGAATGATTCTATTTCTGACTGAATAACATCTCCCTCTAATGGAAAGCCATATATTTTTCTTCAGCAGCTTTCCCAGTTTTGCTCCATCCATGGAGACTGTGATATCTTTTCCCTGCAGTTCAGGAAGGAAGAGGCATCAGATGGCCTCCTTGCTGTGCTGCAGCTGCCCTGCCCTCATGCCAAGCAGTGGTGGCAGAACCACCCCTTCCTCACAAGGCAGTGTCGGTACCACACAGGGGCTGCTGTGTGGTCTGGGTCGTAATCCTACCTCCTGATTTGCCTCCTGATGAGGAGGAAAGGAAACCCTTGTCCTGTTGCACCAACTCCCACTTCAGAACTTGTGGCCCCAAGTGTTAATTTGCAGGTTTTGTTTCAGGCAGTAGATGGAGTCCCTTTTATCAAATAAATTTCACTATAATCATTGCAAGTAAAAATGTTTCAAATATCTTGGAAGTAACAGAAGATTTTATTTTTAATACATAATTTTAAATTGATCCAAAATTAACTTTTTACATTTTTTCCCCAAATTTCGCTGAAAAAGTTGTGCCAGTTAGTCTTGAATTCAATTTCTTCCTGATTTTTTTTTGCTTTCTTTTCATCCCATGACCACCCCACCAAAAAACCTCCATTACAGTCAGTATGTTTGAAAGCTTGCTATCCAAGGTGTAGCTGTTTATCCTGGGAAGAACAGCATGGTCGGTAGTCAGGAACAAGTTCATGAGACTCTCATCCTTAAGGACTTTTCCTCTATTTTTGACTGAGAGGGGTCAGATTCAATTTCAGAGTGTCTACTTTCAGTATTATTCGTCATCATTAAATCATAAGCAACTGACCTCAGGAGACCATCATGACCTTTCAATAGTCCCCTAATTCACATTTGTTGACGTCTGCTCTTACAATGATTTGGTTGCTTATATCAAAAGAGAGAAGTACTAGAGATTCAATGGAGTTTTTTTTCAATCTGTTAAATAATTACTATTATGTTCTGCTCCAGTGCCAGGTGACTGACTTCACTTTTCAACTAATTTAAAAGAATAATAACTTTTATGGAATAGGAACGCATCTCTTCGGACAGTATATCACTCCTAGGATTCATTTAACTTAGAATGAATAACTGAGAATAGACTACTCATGAAGGTTCTTCTTTTGGTAATATTCAGTATTTCTTGTACACAGCCTAACTGTTTCTAGCTCTTTAAATATTTCATTTTAGAAAATATCAAAACTGGAGACTTTAGTACTTCCAGAAAATGCAACCTCTGTTGTTCAGCTCTCAACATAGCTAAGAGTGTGCTACCTATAGAAATGTCTGCTTCCTTTCACTTTCTCAGCATGACAAATCGCAGTAAATTACCTCAAATTCTTGGCCTTGTGGCTTCAAGCTATCCACACTGAATAAATTTCTGTCAAGTGTATTTTCCCTGCCAGGTTGCTTTAGGTTATGTAAAAATATTCATGCTGCAGCAGGGCAAGCCTCCAGTCTCCTCCTGGAGACTTTCTGGCAGGTGCCAGTAAGATGGCAAAGGGGATGGCATGGGAAGATGACCACCAAGTGTGTGTTCTGTATTACAGCCATCTGAGTTCTGGCAACCTCTAACTCAGGATCTTCTCAACTGAAGTCTGCATCAACAACTTCTTTTTCCCTCCCATCAATTTACTTGATGAAATTCTCCTACCTTCTGGGGCAGTGGCTGTTTTGTAGGCTGTGCTACAGCTTTTATATGCCATATCAAGGACTTTTAGAGACCATGATGACCATTTGGCTTTTTGCAAGACTGTTACTACATGTTTTTGTAAAATCAGGTCAAGAACAAATTTGATTGTTTCTTTAAGAGCCCATGAGAAAGTATCCATGTAATGTCTTCTGTTTACTTTCACCAAACATACTTAATGACTTTTCCACTTTTTGCCATTTTGAAGGTGAAACTGTTATAACAGAAAGGCAAATTGTCATGGCAACCTGTGGGATTTTCTGGATTTTGCTTTATTTCCCCTTCACTATTGGAATAATTGAATTCATGTTACCACATCTTCTCACATCACCACCATATAATTTAGAACTGGTAGGTTAAAAATATTTAAACTTCATTCTTTGTGTTCATATTGCTTCATTTTCTAGGGAGACTGATTTGTGCAGAAGGCTCCAACAAAGTGCTGAAAAAATGGTCAAAGCCAGAAACATCACCAGGCTCGATAAGAGGCATATGCAACCTTAAGTTAGCCATGAGAATTGGTATCAAGTGGCCCTGAAGCTTGTCTGCTACAGGAATCAACATTGATGGAAAAATCTCCAGTTTTTGTAATATGACCATTGATGCCTGTTAGTGCATACTGCCTCTAACCTTGACTTCCCCAATGCTCTTGTTGGTCTGAGCATCTTAGATCAGTGCCTGATATCTTCACTTTCTTTTCTGTGATAATGGGTCTGTTTTAGGAAGTGAGTAGAGCTGGGAAGGTAGTCAAAAAGAGGTAATGTTGAAAAGGACACAGACCACGTGAAGAGTTAAAAAATTTTCCATAGAAATGTATCCAAGACATGAAACAAGAGAAAGGCATAGAAAAAAACTAAAACCTCTTTCATCTCTTCAAACATATTTTCCCCACTCTGTGAAATAAGTTTATTTTACTGCTGGTTCCCCACACTTTGCATTCACACGTAACAGGTAGACCCAGTTTATAGCAGGAGGAATAATGCGACGTTCTTAGCCTTGCGAAAATTTATATGCTCAGAGTATGCAGAGAAAAGTTAATGAAAGCAGCAGCAAAGCTGAAAATGTGGGGGAAGCAGGCAAGAAAGGATTGGTTCTGTTATGTATCTGCCAGGAACTGATGTTTGTGACAGGAGTATATATTTGAAAGACACAGCCAGATTCTGGAAAGGTTTTGCATTTCCATGGGTATTAGGTATACACTCAAAGTCAGGGGAAAATTCGATCTGAAAGACAAACTGTTGCCATCAGTAAGTGGTTGGAATTTACATCACGGGCATGGAGGGAGTGTTGTAGATTCAGCTGTTGCTGGTGAAGGTGGTCAGGAGAGGGAGCAGGTTCTGTTCCAATTAGAGGCAAGGGATAAGGAGCCTTTTACGTCTTACAGCCAGAAACATTTTGCCTCCTTGAATACTACCTTGTTAACTCTTCTTCAGGCTAATTGGGAGACGTCTGTCAACACGGCCTGGGTAAGAAGAGGATAATGAAGTCCAAAAATGCACCTTTCTCTGGTACCGTGGTGTGGATGACAAATCATATGCAATAAACATCTGGTACCAGCGGACACGACAATATGCTTCCACAAAATCTGGCTGGACTTTTTTTTTCTTGTTAGCAGTCTTTACAAGCAAGCAAACTGAATTTTAATCCAAACTTCTCAATGTTTGGTGGAAAAGGTTTCTCAGTGATCTACTCCTGTATCTTGTTCTCAGAAGGCTTTTAAAGTAGAAGAATCCTGGAAGTTCTCCTATTAAAAATGATATTATCTTAGATTTCATGATAGTATGCACTTATTAAGCACAACTAGATGACAGAAAGAGCAAAGTTTCAGTTCAATTAGTTAAAAATAAAACAAAATAAAAAATAGGGTATCTAGACAATTCATTATGTCTTTCTAGGAGGCACCCTTCTGGGTAGACTGAAGCAGGAATAGTGAAAGTGAATGGAGATTTTAATAGTTTACTTAAGATCTGTGGAAAACAATACTCATAATTGAATTAATATTGAGTCCTCTCTGTCCACTAATGAAAGTGACTAACTTTTTTCCTCACTCACGAAAAGAAAAAAGAGAAGAGAAGAGAAGAGAAGAGAAAAGAAAAGAGAAGAGAAAAGGAAAGGAAATAGAATGATGAGGTATTTTTAAAAACGGCTATGGTAATAATAATAAAAAGAGATAAATGTGAATGATGTAAAGATAGCTTTTAATCCTGAAGTGATTTATTTCAGCAGTAGTAGATAATTGCACTTAGGTTATAACTACAGCAATTAGAAACGTTATTCTTTGCCCTGTTTGCTTGCATCAGTAATTGACACCTTATTAACAGTACATTAGCTCATGGAAAAAAAAATCAACCAACATAACCATGACTGCAGATTAATGGATCTAATACAGCCCCGAAGTTAAAGGATACATCTCCCCTGGAAGACAGTTTTTCTACCTAAAAAAAAAAGTGCTTTAATATAACTGTGATATCACTCTGATGAAGGATTAGAGGATTCAGTCACCATCATCAACAGTAATGCTTAATTATCCTTTATCTGGGACTAATTCTCTATTTGATAGAAGTGTAGAATGCTGTTGTGATTTACTGAGACATTACATGGTAGCTTAGCTTTTGGGAGGAATTTGTGGCACTAACTCTTGTTTTGGGTCTTCAAAATAGAAAGAAGGAAAAGAGAAGTGTTGCTGTCACAGAAATAGTTCCCAAAACAAGGATTTTCTGTGAACAACGTCTTGCAGGAGGCAATAATTTTCTTGCTACTCATAGACAAATTTAAATTTTGGCTCAGAGAAAACAGAGAAGATAATAGAAAGGTGAAAATGAAAAGGGAAAGAAGGCAAAGAGAAATGAACAGAATTGGACTGAAAAGAGAGAAGTTTTTCCTTGAAGATATTTTGAGATGTGGCTTTTCCATGTACTCACTTTCTTTTAAAATCTAACAGATGCTTTTTACATACGGGTGCTAAGATTTTGTCACACACAGCCCTAGTAGTAAAAAAATCCCTGTTCAAAGTATCATATCCTAAAGCATAGGTGGAGTAGCTTGAAATAACTTTAAGAAACTAAGGCAATTCTGTTGCATCATCATACCTTTGTGCTCTGTCCTTATGCTCACCAAACAATTTCCATTTGGACTCATTTGCAAGGGGTACCATGACTGATTTAATTTTGGAAGATGGTTGGTTTTATCATATATTGTCCCTATAATTCCACTTTTCTATTGTTTTGCAAATGCCTTCATCTCTTCTGAAAAAATCCACCAAAACTAAAACTGAAAAACAGTCTTATAGCCTGTATTGATGTTTTGCTACATATTTTTATCTATATACTTATTTTTACTGCCTGCTAACAGTTTCATTTAAAAGGCAATTTTCAGAAGCCTCATGTGCAACAACTGCTTGTGTTGTTCTGGCCAGCAGATTCTTTCACAAATTAATTCACTGGTAACTAGAACAGCTGATAAATGTTCAGATTCTTCTGATTTAGCCATATTCCATCCACATCCCTTACATCATTAACAGTAAATGGGCTGATCTCACTTCTAACTTGTTGGATATAAAATGTATCTTCTCTAAGGGTGGAATCCTTGCACAGATCAGAGTCCTGAGGACATAGAGAGAAAGCTTGCTTAGCCATATGCTCTCTTCTTCATGCTTTTTATGGAATGGATACTTCCCCCCAACCTCCTGTTCTTTTAGGAATGGAACAACGCAAAGATTTTACCCCCAGTTTTCTGCAATACCAATACCTTGCAGGGAAGAATAAAAGTCCAGAAAGCAGTTTCCCTAGCTCAAGTTTTCTTCTGGTCTGAATGATTCTGGAATATGTATTTTTTCTATTCTCCATGTATTTAGAAGTTTTCTTCTTATAAACAAAGATACAAGGGACAGAATTTCATTTTCTAGCTCCCTGTACTGATTTTTCATAGCTAACATAGCTATTTGCTAATGAATTTGTGATGCTTCACAAATGTGTGTCTTTACAGACAAAGAATAGACTTCATTCATAATGTGGTTTAGACAACTTTTGATAATGTATTCCAAAAAAATTTCCATTTTTACTGGCTGTGAGACTGCAGATGGTGACTGTCGGTAAAAGGAAGTATTCAAAAATGGATGGCAAAGAGGTGGCCTTTGAGAATCTGCTGGAATCCTGTGCTGCTGCTTTGTCCTGCCCTAGATCTTATATACAACAGCCAGCCCTGCATAGAGATGTGAGGCTTGACCTGAGCTCTTGCTGAGCTCCACAGGATTTGGGGTGAGATTCAAGGAGATGGCAGTCTCCTCTCATCTCCTTTCTTTTACATGGGCCCTACAACAATGACTGAATGACACTCAGAATTCAAGAACTATGTACTACTGCTGAGAGATCAGGCTCATTATTGTACTGCTAAATATGTACATTCAGTTCTGTAACAGAAAACAAACAGCTCAAAATGAATATTTTAGCAGCTTAAAATATTGTGCTTGGCTGACTGCATGATCTCAAGTGAGAAGAGAAAAAATCACTTCTTTTTAGTTTATTACTGACTATTGAAGAACCTCAAACTATGTGCAAGTTTTTATCATGTCCATTTAAACATGAATTTTGTGCTTGATGTGCTGGGGGCAAATTTCGAGGTGCTTCCCAGAATTTTGGTGAGATGTGCAAAGTCTGAGTGACTGCATACTGAAGTAGCATCTCAGGCAGATGTAGGTGATGCCAATCACTCACAATTTTCTATTGGCTCTTAATTCAGCCTTATGCAAAACAGGAAGACTATATTATTACAATAGCACAGATAAGAAATATTTGGATAAACCAGACAAAGTCAAATCTCCTAGCATCAGAATTTAAAACCAAACCAATCAGGGCTTCCTTTGGACAATTTAGAAATCAGAGCTATGAAAAAGTCAAAGTGGAACATGAACCTTAGTTTATTAAAGGAATATCTGTAAAATCTGTAATTCTTTGATCTGCTGACATTCTTTATAGCCAGAACACAATCTTCCTTTTCCACTCATTTAAACTGCACTTTTATTGAAGACGCTTAGCGACAATGCCCTTCTAAAGTAAGTACTTAAATTTCTTATAACTAGCATGGACAGCAGTGCCACCAAAAGATGATGGTCAGCTGATTTCAAGCAGCCCAGCGGAAGCTGAATAGCATTCTCTAAAGACCTTTAAAAACACCTATTTTTTTCTTACTCTCTATGTAGACCACCTCAAAATTAGGGGCAGAATAGCTGTGCAAGTTGAAGTAAATTCCATAAAAGTCCTTTAACACAAATGTATGTGTTTTGGATTAAAAATAGCTCATAAATGTTCAGTACCAGCTTCAGCTGTACTGGATATTACAAGATAAAATAATCCTGGTTTTATCCATTTAATTACAGTAATTAACTGTATCCCCCATGTAGGACTACCAAGATTTCCTATAAGACTATCCTGATGAGAAAGATAACATTGTTTACTTCATGCATTGCTTTGTTAGGGAAAAGTGCGAGAAAATGTGTTTTGGCTCATCTGAAAATATATAATGAACAAACAGAGATCCTGGTGAAGACTCAGAGCTCAAGTAAAGTAAAAAACACAGCCATAAATATCTCAGAAAATGAAAGAAAATACACCTGTGAAGTTTTTTAGTCCATGCAAGTGGGGAAGAGTAGAGAGAACATAATTTAATTACAGGTTTCTTCCTTTCATTGACAAGTAATTATCTTTTTATTTGAACAGTTGATATGAAGGGATTTTTTAACACTGAGAACTCATTTTGTGTTTCTCACGTGTCTGAGAGTATTTAAAGATTATGGTAAATATGCTTAATCCTTATCTTCCAACTGCCTCTCAATAGTCAGTATGTGTATGTTAAGTACGAGTGCAGCTAAAAGAGGTATATCTATTAGCAGTACAATAATACAATATTATGATTGAACGTATACTATTATCAACATGTAAATATAAGTAAATAAGCTATTTGTTGTACTAAGTGTATCAAAAAAAAACCAAGGAAGGAATAGCCTGCATTTCTAAAGGCAGAAAAGATGCCTTGTATTCTCTTTAATAATAACAATAACAATAACAATAATAAAGAAATATAGATAGAAAAATTTGTATTCACAACTTGAAGGTAGCTGTTAAAATGAAATAGTTATAGCATCCTCAGGAGTACTGGCATCCACCTATTTATCAGTGTCTAACTTCTTAGGTTAGAAACACTCTACAATCTCTCCACACTGTCCCACATGTAGAAATTTTCTCTCCAATTTCAATTTAAAAAAATCATTGGAGCTAGATATTTAGCTCACATAGTCCATAGGGTTTGTGACTAGCATGAACTGTACATTTTCAGACCCATAAAAATGAAAATTTAGGTATAGACGATGTTTTTTCTGAATTGCCAAGAAGCCCATTACAGGCTTCACAGAAGCTACATCGGCAAAGCCTGTGGCTTTACAAAAGCCATCAGAAATGTATTATTTTCAGTCAACACAGCATTAATGGAAGCAGGTTGTGAATTAAACGTCCATATGAAATTATTATGACTTTTATATAGATCTTCTCAGAATATATCAGGAACGAATAGTAAAAGTAAAATAAATTAAAAAATGGATAGTAAAAGGTAAAACAACAGAACACTACAAACAGAAAACAGTCTTTTTCAAGTACTGCCATTTCATAGAATAAAACAATTTGCAGCATAAATTCAAAACTAAACAGCAAATTTCATTAAGACTGAGATTAAGCAGGGTGAGCTTTTAAATTACATGTGGAATAGGCTTGTTGCTATTAAAAAAAAAGCCCATACAAACATATTTTTTTATGAAAGACTAATATCGCTGGTTTGCATTACAGTGTAACTTAATATGTGAACTGACATTGAAAAATCAAAATCAGTTACTTATGGCTAATTTCTTCTATTCAGGGTTTTTTTCAGCCTATTTACAAAGAAATTAGTTTATCTGGTTCTTAATGTAGTTACAATCATGTAGTTATTATCATTCTCTATGTAGATTTATTGTCTTTTACACGCCTTTATTTGCACATTTGCACACACACTAAAATTCACAGAAAAAAAGTTTTTATAGCTCTCTAAAGTAAAAATCAAAGAGATTTTTTTTTTTTTGGTAATATTTTGCTAGTTTTCAGTTTTAGCTCCCTAGGACTTGTTTGCACCTTATTGGCAAATCATGCAAGACTTGGCAAGCCAAGACAAATTTTAGCATAATTTTTTGTGTCTCATGCTTACAAAAAAACCCATTTCCTGAAAAGGTCATGGCTAAGATGTAAACTCCCCGATCATAATAACAGCTCATCAAAAATTACCTGATGGAATGAAGTTTCAGATGAACAACACATTGCTGATTTTGACATATTTATAGTCACACTCAAATTAGTGTGAGCACTGCGCTTTTTTCATTCAAACATCAGCAACAGTGTTATGATGAATTGGTAAACACATTCATATTGCATTCACTGAATTTGGCCTTCCACTTCTCTGGAAACATTTATCAATGTCTTGGTTTGTCATTTACTTTCCAAGCATCTCAGAACTGTTTCTTCTCCAGTTGTTGTCTCCCCCCGCCTCAGTATTTGTATCTCATTCGCTCTCAGGATAGTGCTAATGCAAATTAGCTGATAACCCTGTGTACTACACTAGTCCAAGTATTCTTCATGTCCTTTTGAGGTGCATGTATTGGTTACACCGATCCTTCTGTGATGTGTCTGTGTATCTCAATGTCTTAATCTCTTATCCAGGGATGTCATTTCAAGCACATGAAATTTATTTTGGTTTGCCTTACTTTAGCTTAGCTGGAACATTCTTGCTAAAGCTTCTAAGCAGTCCTGCTCTTTTACTGGTCCCCCCCAGATTCCCACAGCGGCTGTAAATCTCAGTATCTTACAGTACACAATAGGGTAAATTCTGAGTCTCCTGTGAGTTTATTTTGCAATTTCTGGTCCCAGACAAGAATCATGATCTAAATTTCTTTAAATGATCCACTAATTCTCTAAAACTGAAGAGCTGTGGTGCAGGTAGAACTGAAGAATACGGCTCACTGATACCTTTTCCAGCTAGAACAAAGATATCAGTTGTACTTCTCTCATGTATTTCAATTTTCTTTGGGTTGCACTATTCCTTAGCCCTTAGGTTCATGGATAGCTTTGTCTGTAGTTAACCAATAAGTATCAAGATCAAGTTCTTCAATACCTAGCTGCAGAAATAGATACTATCTGAAATGTCTGCACACCTACCATACATAGTATTGCACTGCTTCATTTTCTGATAAGCTTTAAATCATTAGAATTGTGTATCAACACACAACACAACTGCCTCCAATAGCTCTGAATCCTCTAGAGGCTATGGTTCCCCCAAGTCCCTCCAGGGCATCAGACAGCTGTCATCACTCAAAATACCATGGCTACAAGGGTGGTCCAGGGTGCATCCCTGGAAGCCTAACAGATCTGTCCCAGACAAAGGTGCTTTCTGGCTCTTGGCTGATTGACAGTGAAACAGCCTGTTCCATGGCAGTGAAAATGACAGTAATGCCAGGTTCACAAAGCAGTTGCCAGGGTCTGTCAAAATCATTTGTTCTTGCAAAATGTGTGCCCACGTTTCTGAAAGAAAATATTATCTGTATGTCCGGCTCATGGAAAACCCTTTCTAAAAATTTTTTTTGTGTGCTTATATTTAGGAGGCAAAAGAAAAGAAAACAAAACCAAATAACCATTATGAAACAGTGAGACTCTTTGTAAGATCCTTCATGTGAAAATTTTTGGGGGGGAATTTTTGGGATAGTTCAAATTTAAGTTTCTTCCCAAGTTCCTTATGGTTTTGCACTCTTGTTACTCCTCGTACCCCAGCACCAGTCTGAACACTGTTCTGAAAAGTGCACAGCTATTCTGGGCCCTATATAAATCATACTGACAACTATTAAAAAAAATCCCCAGACAGAAAATCAAAACCTCAGCAGCTTTTGCTTCATGTGTCTCTTGGCCAAGTTACAGCAATTAAATCTTTTTTAGCTTGGTTTGCTTAGGAAGTGAGGCTTATGTGATTACACACACTGTCTATGTTTATGTGCATGTTATCTGTCCTTGCTGCAATAACTTTTGCACCCATTCCCCGATTTTATTGTAATTTGGCAGAAGAAAGTAAGTGTTCAATATTATATATTCTTTAAAAAGATCCTCCCAAATAGGTGAGACATTTTGTTTTAATGTCCCTCAAGGAGGAAAAAGTTGCAGTCTTATTAAAGATGAGAGAAAGGCCACTCATCCTCAAATCCCCTGGAATATCAGCCTGCTCCGGCCCTGCAATCAAAAATGCTTCTTGACACTGAACTGCTCCAGTGGGTTGAGAGGACTTCGTCACACACAAAAAAGGAGGGGAACAGAGCACCTGCTCTTAGAAAGGTGTGAGGGCTCATCCAATCCTAATGACAGATGTGCTGTGGAACTCAAAGTCTCCATTTTAAGTCTCAACAGGTCTTCTGACATTGTCTGTAATATAACATTTCCTTTGTGTTGCCTTCATCACATATTTCTCCAGCAGGGCTACTTATTTTAGCATCCCTCCCAAAAGATCTTTCTCTTACTACCAGCCAGTGATTTAGCAGATGCCGTATTTAATGGGCCTTAGACGGCTTGAATGGCTTTGCCCAAGGACACTGACAAGTAGAGGATTTCATCCTTCAGCCGACCAGCAGACAAAAATCTGTCATCACAGAGGCTTTCTGGACGCTGCTTTCTGCTTCTCAGCCAGCCTAGATTTTTCAACTGCAGTGGCTGGCTTTGCCATGGCATGCTGTTTTTTCATGCCAATTACATTTATTTGAAGACAATTCATAACGTGCCCAGATCACTGTTGACACTGGGTCTTTTCCAATCACATTACCTTAACCTTTTCAGCCTTCTATCTTTATTTCAAATATTAGTCCTGGATTTTCTTTCCATCCTATAGCATTGCCTTTCCTTGAAAGTATTTTGGAAGAGGTGGAGGTTTTAATTACCTCCTTGTCCCCCATCTCTCTCCATCTTTGGATGGGTTGAAACCCCAGTGCAAGTGATCTTCATTCTATTTGCCTGTTCATGAGGACAGGTTGCTGAAGATGCTAAAGGCAGCTCTGGTTTGACATGTCACCGGGATGGGAAGCCCAGCTCCAAAACACACAGCCCATGTTCCAGTGGAGAGAACTCCCACAGAACCAAAAGCCATTCCAATGCAAGGGGCTCAGATGGTTAGTACAAGTCTTTAAGTCTTGTACAAGCTTTCCAAGGCTCTGGAACTGGCAAAAACGTCAGAAGAAACTTGCACTCTTCTGCCCTAAGCAGAAGACTGACTTTGTCCTAGTGGTGCCTCTCCTTGCTTTCAGGGAGCAGGCTTTTAAAGCAAGGAAATTAAGATGGCAAGAATCAATGCACAAGTGAAAGAAGAAAACAATGAGAGCCCTACAGCCCAATGTATGCTCTTTGACTTATACTAATGCACGACAGAATGACCAGAACAGTATAAGTACGGGCACAGGGAGCAGCATTTTTCTCTTTGAAAGTGAACTCCACTAAGAAAGGAAGAGGATGAAGTTCCAGCTGGAATCTAAATATGCTGAAAACCTGTGAGAACCTATTACAAAATTTCTGGATCAAGAAAGTATTGAATTTTGGGAATGTTAGAGCTCCCTTTTTTGAATGATAGGCCAGAAGCCATTCTTCAGTCTCAGTTCTAGTGAAATGAAAACAATGAAACAATGAAAATATCATTTCTCAGCTGAAGAAAGGGGAAGCAGCTCCACCACCCACTTATTACAGTGGCGTATCTAGTTGTACAAAACTCCCACTCCAAATTGTCCAGTTTCTTGTTTCCTTTGAAAGGGGTTAGTGAAGCCCAGGGCTGCCTGCACAGGGCCCCCATACCTTTCACAAGGTCCCTATACCTTGCACAAAAATTACATGACCTACTATAATGAAGCCATCTGTGTGATAAATCCCACTCAGTTCTGCAACAAGTCTCCCATAACAGCTAACTTGGCAGCCTAAATAATCACATGCACAGATTAATAACTGGCCTGGCTTTTCAGCTGCCTTGGCAAAAGAAAGGAAGGGAACAACAGTCACACAGCAAAGCAAACAATGTGGCAGCCCTCCAGCACTGGAGTAACCCTCTTCTCATCAGTAAGGTTCAGTGGATTTCCATGAATGAGGTTGTGTGTTAGGTAAGAAGTGAAATGAGGGCTAAAGTTCACACTTGCTACCAGCAGCACAGACAGGCAGATCTGATTGGCATAAAAAACCCGTTGCTCCGCCTCAGAAAACATGGAAGTTTTCCACAGAAGGCTAGGGTGAAAAAGTACTTGTCTCCCGAAAGCACCACCTCCACTTTAGATTTCTCTTTCTTATTTTTTCTCTAATCAATAGACATAAATAACTTACAGTGACTCACCTGGTGAACTGAAGTTCACCACCCCAATGTCTGGGTGCAAAGAATCAGAGAAGTGACATTCTGGGGAACTGGGTGAGAGAGAGAAATTGCCTCTGCCTTCTGCTGTGCAGAAGATGCAGTGGGATTCTCACTGTGCTTCACTTGCATTATTGAGAACATAAGTGTGGTGCCCAGTATTTTAAGAGTTTATTGTTGCCTTTATAAAATTTCAGTCTCTTCCTCTCTTCCTGATTGCTGTCTGTACACTGGCATTTGCTCTGCAGTGCTTGTTGTGATACTTAACTACTTTGAGCCTCAAAGACATTGTATTATTAAAAGAAAAGTATATATTTCTCATGTTTCCAGAGATGCTAATTAGCATGTCAGAGACACTAAATTAGTTGCAGTGCTCCTCACTTCAGGACATGATGGCACATATAAGAGGACACTGTGCAAATGTCCTCCATTTACAGAAAAAGACAGTCATAGATTTTATTTTCCTTGGTGGTACAAACACTTCAGGAGTTGCAGGGCTGGAGGCCCTTTAATCTGTTTCTCTTTAAAAAATGCCATCCAGTCGCTGAAGAATTACTTTGGGCCTATATTTCTCCTTTTTGATGAGATTAGGATGTTGGTGAGAGTCGTTTGAAGGAGTTTCTGATGGATAGAAATGATCTGAAGAGATCATTTCATAAGGCATGTTTCCTTTATAACTGTGCAGAATCCAAGAGAATTTTAATAGTGAAAATTTACTTTTTCAGACCCAGCATCTTATAATGAGCTGGCACCTGCTGCTCATTTGTGTTATTATGAAGCCAAGCAATGCCCTTCAAAACTGGATACATTTTAAAACTGATTTGTGACATATGGAAAGGTAGATGTTGATGCTGCTACATAGGGTGCCTAGGAGGTTGCTTCAGCTCAGTGCTGTATGTAAATGTAATATGAAGTACATTTTAACTGCAAAATGGACCTCAAAGTCTAACCCTTAATGTAGACTGCTTATACTTATAGAAGTACATTTTAACTGCAAAATGGACCTCAAAGTCTAACCCTTAATGTAGACTGCTTATAGCAGAGTTTGTATAAAACATGAGGAGATAAGGGCTGAAGGCAGATGTTCCTTCCAATCAGCCAAATACTGCTAGCTTTTTGATTGAAACTCCATTTAAATCAGTGATCCAGTTCCCCCAGCCTTTTGGCTGAGGAGGCAGCCACATGTACTTCTGACTAAAATCTGCTGTTTTCTGACACACCAGGTATGTTGGTGGGTGAGTAAAGCACTCACCCACTCCCTGTCCCTTGGGTGGAATACAGAAGCATGGTTATGCTGAGTTTGCTCTTGCTCTTCCTATCCCTTCTTCCCTACTTGTGGAGGCAATTTGCCCAGGGAGCCTGACATCAATCGCAATTTGGATTACCATGCAAATCAGCCTCCATGTCCAGGGGCTGCAGTAGGTTCCCTACATAGATACAGATGCTTGATGCAGAGGAAGTCCACATGCCCATCAAAATTACACCATCATGATCCTGATGATTGCTGAAATATAAAAGATGCAGCTGAAGTTAAACACCATGGTAGCTGATATTTATAACATGCACAGAATGAGCACAGGCTCCTGAATTCCCTTCCATAGCTTTATGACATGAATGTTACCAAGAAAAGGGAGTTAGTGGAACAGCAGTACTGAAGATATACATAATACCAAGTGATTATAGCAACAAAAAAGTCCATAGACTACAATGACTGACTTCTCTAATAATTTTTCTATATACTTATGTCCTTCAATCATACATGATTCTTTAATTTTTTGCCGTAATTTGCATCTCACTAGATATAAATCTGGTGTAACATGTTTAAAATAATAATAAAACATACCACTTTGGTAAATCTTCAAAATGTAGTGCTTTGCTATAACAGATTGACACCTAGATTAGTATTCTGAGATTAAAAGATGCTCCTTTCTGGATTTTTTTTCAATCCTGTTTTGAACAATGTGTGAGGTGGCAACGCAGATGCATGGTGCCAAATTCAGAAACTTCATTAAATTTGAAGGGATTATCATTGCTTACATAACAGCCAGTTACAATGAGATGTCAGATATTATTTGAAATAAATAACCTGGCATTATGCCTTGGTGTGATTCAAGACATTAAAGTTTCTAGGTGATCTGAGGAGAATCCTTGTTTCCCCCTGGCAATGTCATTGGATTAACCACATTTAAGAAGAAACCCCTCTTTGTTTTTTTGTAATGGAGAAGCAGATATTTTGGGGGGGTTATATAATACATATATATATATATAGCTCAAGGTTTGATTTTGCTTGAGTTTTCTCATATCTAGTGATACGTGGTGTCTCACAAGACTAGATGTCTCACGTCTGCTTACTGATGAGATATACCTGACTGGGAGCCACGTGACAGAATGCCTGTTAGGAATGCCTGTTAAGGCAGGACTAGAGATGATTATCCATGGGACAGAATGGCTTTTCTCCAAGACAGTGTAATTCCCATTCAGCTGCAATGTTTCACATTCTTATGCTCTACCCCAAAGAACAGATCTCACTGAAGTCACTGTTACCGTCCAGCCACAGGGACTTAAGCAGCTATTTCCTTTAGGAGACTCAGGTGTGCAGCAGAAATGGAAGGTGTTTGAAATCTTTGTTGCCAAGTATCTTAATTCTTTTATATATTACACCCACCCTACAACTCAGTGATAATAATCTAAAACATCTCACTTTGCCAGGAGATTATTTGTTATCTGTGATTCCTTGAATTATCTTATAATTGGCTGGTAGAAACTTGTCACGTCTTTGGTGCTGACCAGTGTAATGTACACTGGGTGGAGGACTCTGAGTTAACAAAACAGCTTCCCAGGTTCTAAATTAAAGCTGCAACAACTCTAGGAGTTCATTGAAAACCGTGCCATCCAAGGGGCTGCAGGACTAAAGCAAATAAACTGTAATCAAATGAAATTTTAGAATCAACAAGAATGGGGAAATCATCCTGAGAATGTAAGATTCCATTACAAAGTGCACTGTCACCTGAAACAAGGTGTTCGTCTCCAGATGTCCTTTTTAAAACAGCTTGAGAATAGGGGCAGGTGAGACAAAAATTATGGAAATGGCTGGATTCAGAAACTACATTTGTGTGAAGAAATACTGAAAAGTTTGGGACAGTTTATTTTAGGAAAAAAGATGTAGAGGTGTTGACAAAGGCTTTCAAAATAATGCACGACATCAAGAAGGTGGCATGAATGCATCTAGATGTGTCTCCACAGAATACAAAAAGGAAAGGGCTTGCTATTAAATTCAGAGGGCAGAAAATTAGAAAAGGTAGAATTATTTTTCAATGAAGTACACAATTGGACAATAAAATTTATGGCTCATTTATGGATATTATCAAAACTATCATTAAAAAAACCTCCCAAAACATTAAACAAGCCTACAGTTAAAACACCAGGATGTACACATTAAAAGTTTAAAAAATTAAATGGGAATTGGGAAAGAGAGAAACCCTCATCTCCTTCCTTTCAGGACTTCCTAACCTGTACACAAGAGTATTGGAAAGAAAGGTTTTAGAATCTTAGGAGGAGTAATGGGGTCAGCTATGGAGAGAGGAAGGCAGAAGGGCTACCATAGCTGCTGCCAGGAAATCTGCCAGTATTGATGAGTGCAACGTCTTCTCCTCCTCACAAGAATGCCAGTTTTGGCAGTGCATTTCAGCTCGAGAGTGAATAAAATAGCAAAAATCGATACTCTTGTCCTTTTATCACCTGGTTAGCCTTCAATACGTCTTTGGCTGCCGGATCATTAATCTGGGGAAGATAAGAGTTGCTGGACCTAGCAATGCTCACTAGCTCTGGAAATTATACAGATACTGGGCCAGCTGCCAAAGAGCCACCCTAGCTCTCAGGACAACCTGGTTTAGGGGCACTTTAGCCTAGAAGCCCAGAGCAAAGGGGCACAGGGAGCCCTTGGAAAGCCCTGGGCAGTGAGGTACAGGGGGATTACAGTGTTTAAACCTGCTGAAGGGATTGCATTGCCACAGCAGTCCTACCTGGCAGCCCAAACCTTCCAAAGGGCAGAAGATTGCTATTGATTGCTGTTGTGTATCAGTAGCAGCAACTACCAACAGATGTTTGCTGTCTTTCAGGACTCTTAAGGAGCAGTAATTTAAGACAAAAGCAAGACAAAGAGCCAGCACAGATCAACTTGTGATCTGACTGAAGTTTTGGTCCAATTCACATGTGCAGGATCCACAAACCTCAGACAGCTTCCCAAATTATCAAAATAATTTAATTTTCTCTCACAGAGTTTCACAGAAAATTCAGGTATGATCTGTTGCAAGAACATGATGCTGGACTAGATTTAGTATCCAGTTTGATCTAGCAATGTTTGTGTTTTTACCAACAGAGCACTTATGTTAATAAAATGCTCCATTTCAGCTGTCCTTGCACACTCTTCAGGCGTGAGCCAAAATAATTTCCTTCCTTGCAATATTAAATAGAGTTAAAAGGTGAGTCCTTATCCCAGATAGCTTGGAGACACATTCATTCTTTTAGTGTTCTTCACACTTAGCTGATAATGCATTTCTTGTTTATGTCAGGGAAACAAATATACTCCCTTTTGTCATCAGTCTTAGATGCTGCTACACCACTGCTGATCTCTCTACCCTGGATGCCATTCCAGCAGCTATGTTGTAAACCATTTCATTGCCTCAGGACCTTACATTTGCAAGGTCAATTGCTGCTGAAATGATGATTACTCTACAGCTGCTGTGTATAAAGGGGGTGACAATCACAGTGCCCTTGAGCATTGACTGTAGGAGATGGCTACTATCCCATTTGCTGGCAAAACTATAGTTAACCAGTGTACTGTTCAGTGGTATGGCCCCAGAGAGGGAAAAACTGAGCAGCTGTCCTGTGATTTCAACTCTGGTATTAATATTAAACAAAAAATGTATCCAGAAAAGATCTTTAAAACTAAATCAACAGACATAATGTTGATCCTGGCTAATTCATTTACTTCTTATATAATTCAAATGAAAATCCCCTTACTGCACATTTTCATATTTGCAGCTGGAAACCAAGACTGAATTACTGAATTCCTCATCTACTATGGAAGAACGGAATCTAATTTCTGCTTTATAAATATAAAGCTGCACAAAAGAGAGTAATAAGTCTTCAAAATTTTGCAAGGTAACTGCAGTTCTGGACCGACACTGTCTCCTGTTCTGGTAATGTTCACCACAAACTGTCTTTCAGCCCTGGTCATGGGAAGCCAGCCAGGGACCTGCTCCCTCTGTTGGACACAGACTAGCAGGTAAAGTAACATGGAGGAGAAATGACCAGCTGCAGATCATCCCACAAGACCAACAACAAAGTCACAAAGGTACTGAGGGCTCTGGTGCCTTGAGCCGCATTTGCTACATTGCACTTATCCCAATGGATTTCTGAATGTACTGCTGCATGTTTGAGATGATCCTTCAAAATGTTTGTATTGCTAGGGTAAGCTTGTTTTTTAAGGTCCATGCATTATCCCAGCCTCTAGACATGAAAGCTTATAGCCTTGAATATGCTGGTTTCTTTGGCTGTTGTAAAATGTGCAAACAGTTCTGTCTGTACAGAACCTGAAAATCAGCTTAATAGGCAAAGGCCAACACCATCACCCTTGTTCCTCGGTGGTATTGCTATCCTTCTTTAGAGATAGAACAGGATTTTTTTTGTGCTTGGGATACCTCAAAATGCAGTCAGGGAAGCTTAGGATATTGCCAGCCTTTTCGATTATTAAATCTGTGGAATTTACTTAATGGTAACACTTAGTTGATTAAACTTCACTCATAAGAAATAAAAATTTTAAAAAAGTCATGTTATCAATCATCTTTCCTCACATAACACAGGACATATAATATATCTGGCTAAACTGAACATGTGAAGTAGATTCCTCTATGATTTGGCATTTCTTGCTGACTTAATTTCTTCTAATTAAGCCTTAAAAAAATGAGGGCAAACTTTTCCTCATCAGATTATTTTCTAGCCATTTCTTTAAAAATCCATCCAAGTTATTAAGAAACAAGAGAGCCAAACCCAGATGTCATGTTCCACTAGTCCTGGAGGCAGGGCCACACATGAAACAACAAGCATTTCACAGCCTTCTCCTTGCTGGTGCTCTGAGCACAAGGGGACCACAGCACTTGAGCAGACCCAGGAACCTCCAATCTCCATTTAGGATATTGTCCCAGACATCTAGGTAAATTACCTTATTTATTCCAGAGTGGCTAAATACTTTAGGACACAGCTCAATTTCTAATCACATCAATGTGGCAGGGCCTTGAGACATCCCTGAAAGGTTGGTAAGCACTGCTAGCAATGGTGGTGTTCACCAGTCAGCAGCTGGTGGTTTATAGCTTGTTTCCACCTACCACAGTTTAAAGAAAGGGCTCAGTTACTACTACTACCACCTTCTTGCAGGGTTAGCTGTAAGATTTCCTCTTAGAACTCCTTTTCCCTGAATGTTTCCTGGGAAGACAAAGCCAAATCTGCACTCACATTCAGAAGGAACCAAAACCAGCCAAAAAGTAAGGGCCACTCTGGGAATTTCATGAGAGACTTCTGAATGTGTGGGATGCCTATGAAAGCAAATGGCATCTGGACCGCTTTTCCCTCTGTGACAATTTTGGAGCAAAAGGATACTGTAATAATGAAAAAATATTGATAGCTTTTCCTCAGTAATGAATTAAAAGTTTACAGAACCCAGCAGGGAGCCTGGCATAACAACACCGCATTTCTTGAGAAACATGGTTATTACAAAAGTATTAAATTATTTTTCAATCAAATATTTTATACACTGAAACACATAAAGCAGCTGGAGAAAAAAAAAATCAAATTCTAATTCTTTCTTTAAACCCTGTGACAAATGGCTTCCTTCAGATTCCAGGAGATAGATAAATTTTAAGGCAGGCTTGCATGCAGCCTTGATTTCTGCTATCCTTTCAACCAGGGCTCAGGACTGCCATATTGAAGATAAAATTTAATTTCCAAGAGAGGAGTGGATGACTCTGGGAATTGATTGTGGCACATAGAGCCTTTTGCCTTTGTAAGTCACTGGTTCAAATAGAGGTCAAACAGTGACCAAACTCTGCCCCTCTCTGATGGTGGTTGAGTATATGGTCCGTGACATGAATAGCCCTTCCCAGCTGCTTTCTGCATCCTTGCAGCTGGCACAATCCCAGCTATTTTATTTGCCAGATACTGCAGGGCTACAGGGACAGTGGTGGCAGTCAGGAGGTCACTGACTTCTTTGTCATTGCTGGATTTTTGGTCTTCTTCCTTCTGACAAAGGTGGAAGTTATATACTTGGCAGCATAACAAAACTACACTGCTCATATTATTCTATTTCTATGGCTGGCAGTGAACAGCTGAACAGTGTCAGCTGAACAGCTTCCAGTAAGACTAAAAATAAATTGAAAACCAATGTCCTTTCCTCCTCTCCATACACAGCATATTTCCACACATATTAAAATCCCCAACCCAAACCATGGCTAAAGATACTTCTACCTCCCCATACACGAGTTGGTCTTTGAAAGACTATTGGTCATTTCAGTAAATTATAGATTTTATGCCACTGAACTGAATGGGAGGGGAAAAATAAGACAATTCTTTGAAAATCAGAAGGAAGAGATGGTGTTAAAAAGGCTTTTCTCAATTGTGCTGCTATCAGTCTGGAAAAAACTGACCTTTGTAAATTCTATAGTTTTATATTTTTATGCCATGGAACTGCATCATATTAAAGGCATGAGAATTGCAGAATCTGTACTGGAACTGCTATTCATAAAGGGAAAATAAAATGTAAAATATCTTTGAATGTGTCTTCTTAAGGAGGCAAAATGAGATTTGACTCTAAAAGAAATGGCAGAAATAGAGGATGACGTACATTCTCATCGCCCTTCACCTTCATCAGGCCTCACCTTGACCTGAACCTGTCATTCTGCAGAGCCTGCTGCCCACAGTTCCCACCACACTGAGTGTATGCACAACACTTTGGTGTGGAAGGATCTAACTACCTTATATGCTTTTCACATTATATTTACAAGATCACCAAACTATAGCTCTCTGTGGTACTATAACTTTGCATAGATCAACATGAAGTCAAAATCATATTGCTGTGCCCTTAAATTTACAGTTGTCAATAACACTGGCTATATCAATGATTGTCTTTTTGTTTCTTTTGGACCATATCAGCATTTCATTCTGCTTCTATTATCTATCCAGCATGATACATCAACTACAACAACATCATTAAAACTGTAGTTCTGGCAATTGAAATTGCCTGAAACACAGCATTGCAATAATTTTCTACATCTCCTGCTGTCTACAGATACAAAACGCCTACTCTGTTTAGAATAAAAAAAATTAAAGGGCATTTGGTGTTTCTTTGGATAAACTTAATTTTACATAGAAATACCAAAACATTTAACAAGAACAGTTGGAACTCGTGTCACAGGTTTTAGAGATCAAACCTCCTATGGAGTTCCAGGAGGAAAAGGCTGTAGTAAATAAGAAATACTGGGAAACTTACTGCCCTCTGTAGAGAATAGATGCTTGTTTTTCAGGATATGTTAATTAAACATCATTTCCACAGCAACTACATTTAGGCTTAGAGTGTTTCTTAGTTATAATGCAAATTAAATATTCAGAAAGCCCCTTAAAAGATTAAGGAAAATTATTATTTGGTGTGGTTTTTTTTTTTAATTTTGTAATTCATTGAAAGCTTTTTTGAAAGCAAAAAATCATGTAAACATGATTGCTTTTCAATCCAATAATTTTGATCAACACTTGTCCTATATTAATTAAAAATAAAGATAAAAAGAAAATGGTCACATAGTAAAGTATATGCATGTGTATGGTTTCCAGGAAAGACAAACTTCAGCATATTCCTAATTTTCAGTGGATGAGGTCCCTGGAGTACCTGTAGATTAATCAGAAGTCCAAAAGACTTTGGAACACATTTGTCTGGGTCACAAAACAATATTAAGGGGGAAGAGATTCTGAAAAGATTCAGCTGTGGAATAATTAAAGCTAGACCTTTCCCTTGGAAAAGGTAACACCAGCTTCGGCAGGATGTGGTTTTTCCCAAAACACAGATCTCAGTGGAATCACTGATCAGAGTTATTTCTGAACTGATCACACTCACAATGCTTCCTACATATCAACAGCTGCAAGTTCACTTACAAGAATAAATATTAATTATGCAAATTTATATAAATATTTGAGAAATAACACATTTTAATGTGTTATGATTAATACATTTTCCTTGATTATCAGAAAGTTGTCAGCCTAATGACATGAACCAGGACATTTAATTGGCATTTCACAAAAAAGCAGACAACAGCTTTGGAGATATACTTCCAAAGATTTTCTTCCATGATTTTTCTAACAAAATCTGTTTGCTTCCCACAGATACAGACAAGATTAACATCTTTGTATTCAAATACAGTTTATACAACAATAAAAGCTTAATGTCAGTGCATATGCAAACTGGCAGGGTTGCAGCTAAGACATTAAATTTCTCACTTATTTGATTTTCAGGCATTCAGTTGGAAAGAAAAAGCAATGTTTAGCTGGCTATGTGCAAAAAAGGTGTGCAGTTAGTTTTTCCCAAGTAAAATTTCTCTTTTATGTACAATTAGCACAAAGGTTTCATCAACTATTACAAGTAGCACACTGATAAAAATGAAAATATATGAATTAATTCTTTTTAAAATCAAAAGCCATGTTGAAATGTAGGGAACATCTTTTACATTAATCATCATGTGTCCAGTTATTCAGTGATGTACTCAAAAACATACCAAAAAATCCCCACTCTTTAACTTAAAAATGCCAATGTGAGTCTTTAGTTCAACAGTTAATGTCTTAGTTCGTGGTTCTAGATCTCCCATCAAATACTTTAATCTAATATTGTTGACAGATATCCATTTTCATGGTCTGCTGGCCAAACAGCCAATACCACTTACTGATGTTTTTCTTGCTGGACTATCCAAAATTATAATGAATGTAAATAAATTCTGTACTATTGACACAAGTGCTGGGGCAAATTTGCCGTATAAGTGCAGGGTACCTTAAAGGACAGCAGCAGACTCCAAGAATATTACTGATACTGGTTGTGTAATGTGTGGTGATATTAATGCAGGCTAATTAATGTCTGTGGGTTAATGCTGAATTTTACTAGGTAAATATATATGCCTTCCTTCACTCTAACAGTACACCTGGCCCTTCACTCTGATGCCTTAGGATTTTGGCTTTTATGTTTTTCATACACTTATAATCCTGCAATTCTTAGTGTGTAACTCTAAAGCCCATATAAAAATGTTAGCTACTGCCTTTAGACAAAACAATCCATCTTCAGGCCTGGACTTCAAGGACACCTTACTGCCTCAGGCCCAAGATATGTAAACAGCCGTTGATGAAGGGGGCAAATGTGGGCTGAATACTTCATTACCTGAGGCTCTAATTGGAAGAGCTGGCCCCAATATGCTAATAGACCAAACTTATAAAAGTATGGAGAACTTGTGACCAGTTGTCCATCTTGAGTGGTCTATCTTGGGGAGTGGACCTCAGGGGTCCACCTGGGGTGTAAGCCCCCCGAGTGAGCTCTGACTGCCCTGGATGTACCTGAAGGCCTTCAAATAAATACCACCGCGTTTTAGCCTTGATCTTTGTCAAGTCTCTCTGTTTTAGGTAGTCCCAATAAGGCATCAACTCCATGCCACATGGATATACATGAGGACAACAAATCTGGAGCCTAGTGCTCCTGGAACACTGACCATTACTCTACACTGTTCCTGATGAGCAGTGATTGACCTTGGAAGTAGTTCCCTTGATTAGGACAGATTGAGAAGATCTAGTCTGTAGTGTCTTGACTGTTTGAATCTTAGCATTCATTTTGCATTGTTCAGTATCACTCTGCAATGGAAGGAGGATCTGTTATTAAGATTATGCATTTCCTTGTTCTCTGGGTGTTTAGGCTGTGAGCAGTATGGAGTGATGGCAGAGATATCTGGTCTGTTACAGCCCATTAAGGAACAGCACCTCCATCCACTGTAAGCTGCAGATGACAAGTTTTGTCTGCATTTTTAGTGCAGCCTGTGGTTAATTACACTGAAGTATTGGTCCATGAATCGCTCAAGGACATCCTGAACCTTTGAAAGTAAACAACTAATTGATTATTCAGTGAATAAATTAATATAATAATTGAATAAATAGAATTAATTAACTGAATTAATAATCTTTCATTTAACATGTATATTCATCTTCAAAAGCATCTGGGATCATGCAAATATTCCTCATTGCAGAATACTTTAAAAGAATTACATTTTGATTAAGACAAAATGCATCAGTACTTTTTATTTGTTGACGGGGATTATAATAGCAAACACTTTTTGAAGAACAGGAAGCCACATAACATAAGGAAATTATATTAAAATAAAGATAGTAAAACAACTTTGTCCTCTGTGGGGACATACTACCTAGAAAAACTTTCTGCCACTATCTTTTCCCTGTTTTTTGTTTGCTTGTTTGGTTTTTTTCTTGCATGACCGCACCTCAGAAAAGATAAAAGCTTGTCTTTTTTCAGCAATAGGGACCAGGTGGTACTTCAAAAATCAGAAAATATATTTTCATCGGTGCAAGAAAGCATCGAAAAACACTTTGCAGTTTCCCTAAAGCAGTCAAGATCCAGTGAAATTTTTACCTTACATTAATTTCTTGGCCTTCTTTAGGAAGGTGTTAAAATGCTATTTATTCATGAAATCTGCAAATAAGCATTACTCAGTCCAACAAAACATTAATTATAAATACATCTTCTGCCAGATCTAAGTATTGGATGTTTATGAAATTAATTTGGGCATGTAGGCCAAAGACTGTAAAGCATAAAACTAATCATTAACTTGAATAGCATGTACTTCCCTCATGTATTTCATTACATTTTTCAATTAATTGAAGTTTCTTCTTCTGAAGGGAATGATCTCTGTGGAATCTTCTGAAGGGAATGGATCTCAGCCATCCATTTTTCTTCCCTCTGTCTTCATGGCTTGTATACTTCTTTTGCATATTAAAATCCCCTTTTTCTTCAAAATATTTAGGTACTTATATAAATGCATGCATATAGTTATTCCATTTACTTGCAATGATATAACAGTCTGAATGAATATTGTGACTTGAAAATTAGGTTTTGTACATCAGAACCACTGGAAGATTGTGCTCATTCAGATAAACCAAAACCATGACTTAGATGAAGAAAGAGGCTTGTTATCTAAAATAAGATTTCCCAAAACAGTTGTTCGGAAGTTAAGCTAATATTTAAACCTTGAGGAGAGAGAAAGTATCATTATGTCTATCTCTTTATTTTATGGTTTTATGCTTTTTCCCACCTTCTGGTCTCCAGCTAGGATCATGAATGCAAAAAGGCAGTGAAAAAAGCTGTTCTAACACCACCTGCTCAGCAACAGAAACCAACAATGCTTACAGCACCAGCACAGCTGCTGCTGTAAGAGTTTCAGCACAGGTTTGCTAATTGATGAGCATGATTTTCGAGGAATTCGCACTTATAATAACTTGGAAAATTATAGTAAAGCTCTCCGGTTGCTCTGTCAATGAATACAATCTACATCTGGAGCCAGCCATATGCTATCAGGGAATATGTACTTGTACCTAACTTCTCAAATCAGGAATAATTTGCTCTGATTTAATCTGGGCTCATTAGGCAAGTTTGAGATAAGGCCAAGGAATTGCCAAAAGAAACAGAGGTACGAAATATGTCCACATTTTTAATATTTTAATTTAGATTTTTATGTATCTCTAGCTAGTGAGAGAGATTTCTTTTGTAGTGCTCCTAATCCTACGTCTGTCTGAATGAGCTGGCATGGAGATTTAAGCTGTGAGAGTGTTAAAAACTTTGTAACAATGGAGGAGTTGGGTCTGGAAGAACAGCAGTGGCCCCAGAACCTTTCTTCTTTTCAGGGACCACAGACAGACAAACTGTTCCCAGGGCATGAGACAGAGGTGATGCTAATGCCCGCTGCTGGAAGGAATTTTGTTCCAAGAAAGTTCTAAAAGCAACCAAGTGCAACAAAATTTGACCAAGATGTCAGTGTCTGAAAAGTGTCCAGGTGGCTGGGCTCCTGTGGTAAAGGCAGAAATTGGGTTGAATATTTTTCTGAAGTAAAATATTTCAAATGACAGTGTTGTCTCATACCAGACTTCTTTAGTGATTCCCCACCCTGAACAAGCACTGGTTCATAGGTGTCCATTCTGGCTTCCAGTTGCTCCCACACACAGATGTAAGGTGCACTGTGATTTGCAGTGCTGGAAGTCCATGAGTAGCACCCCCACTAAAACTACTCATGTTGCAGGACGTTTCATAGGCAGTGATGCGAGGAAGTTCAGGGAGCTGTAGTGTTCCAATACAGGTATGTCCTTGTGAAGCTCTGTTTGAAAGACTACAACTCCCAGAATATTCCACTTTTTCATTAACTGCTGCAGAGACTTTTGTAAGATGACACCTGCTGCAGGAGGAAAAAAATTAAATAATGCCAGGAATCAATTGTTAGTGCATAGGAAGAAATCAGGAAAGCGTACTTCTAAACTGATACTCCAGAATCCATGCTGGGTTGGTTTTAGGTGGCTTGAGAGACTGAGATACAGAAGACTTCATACAAAAACAGCAACACAAAACTGATTATTTGTACTTTATGGAATGTCCTTTTCAAAGTTCCAGCTTAGCACTGAAAAGGGTGCTCTGGATCTGAACTGGAGCTGAACTTCAAAAAAACCACCCCAGAAATCAATATTTGGGGCAGACATAAATATAGTCTGAATGGGAGAGCTCAGCAGCTCTATGGACTTGGAGATATACTACTCATCTTGGGAGCTATTCAATGACAGGAGCACCCCATGTCCCATAAGGAGACATACATAACATCTTTTCATTTAAGTATATTTTTATATGTAATTTGGTCTTATCAAATCACAAAAATCATTTATGCAGCACAGTTTACAGTGCACTTGAAAGGGGACTAAGGAATTGCATAAACTTCCAATCATGATCCTCAAATATTCCTCTATGATTATTTTTGCAGCTGTGAACTTTTATTATTGCAAAAACAATTCATTGAGGATTATCTTCCAGCATACAATAAAAATTTCTGTATCTTTCAATTTCTTACCTAAAAAAGAGTGCTCTCAGACAGCAGCCCATCTAGACCACTTCTAATAATTTCTTGGGCCAGATATTCTGAAGACTGAAAATAACCTGTGCCACAACAGAGTGAAATACTCAAGGACTCATGCTCTAATACTTTTCTGATGTGCAACAACATCCCTTAGAGAAGTCTGAAAACAGCACAGTAAAAAATGGAAGGTGCCACATATTGTAAGGCTATTCTTTCAAACTGGAAATGCCTCTAGCTTGATATTTTATTCAGTATTTAACCTAGGACAGAGATACTTTCTCAATATGCGTGCCAGGCACACTGAGTTTTCTACAAATTTTAGTTTCACTGGTCCTTTGGATCAGCCCCAGAGTTTCTGTGTGCATTCTAGACATTAACACTCTCCTGAAGTTGAAGTTCCTTGGTTTACTTTATTACACAGCAACGGCTCCTCCTCTCCAGAAAGCTGTAACCTGCAAAGACTGTATCAGTGGCACAGTGATAATGATAGTGGCCAACTGTCCTAGTTTCAGCCAAGGACATGAGGGGTGGAGCCTGGAGCAGTGTGTTCATGTCTGGGTTGTTATTCTACGCCACTATCATTGATGGGGGGGATAAAAATAAGAAATAAGGGATTCTCACTTCTGAGAAGAAGCGGGCATGGCTTCAGGTGGGGGAAAAAGGTGATGTGCGGAGAGGTCCACAGCCATTTTTGTCCTTTCCCAAGTGGAGCGGTGGGGTGGTGCTGATCCCTGCCAGAGGGTTTGTCTGCCATTGCTTTTTTCATTGTCTCGGGCTCAAGGAAAAAACATGGTGTAGGGAGCAGTGGGGTGGTGCCGGCTGTGGTCGTGTCACGTCGGACTCAGTGAGCATTTCGCATGTAGTCACCCTCTTTTATACGCTGTTGTTATTACTATTGTTGCTGTTACTGTTTGTTTTCTTGTATCATTCCTGTTTCCAGAAAATTGTTGTCTCAACCTATAAACTCTGCCTTTTGTCTCTCTTTCACCAGAGGGGGTGGGGAGAGTGAAGTGACTGCGTGGGGTTTAACTTCCAGCTGAGCTTAAACCATGACACCAACGCATGAATTGTTTGTTTACTCTTGACTTCAACTGACCGAGAAAAATACGCACACCACTAGATGACAAGATTATCAGGGCTACAGACGTTCAGAGAACAATGTGTTATTTGCATTTTCAATTTGGAAGAACATCTGGAAAGTCAGAGAAGAAATACTCTACAGATTACCATGCTCCATACATAATTGTAAAGTCTATGGTATTAAAGGCTATGTACTAAGGTCTTTAGCCTATGATTCAATTATGCTGTGAATGCCTGGCCTGTAGTAAGGGACTCCTGCAATTGCAGAGTGGGTTTTCCAAGCATGCGAAGGAATGAATGTGCTTCTGTACATCACTTACAGATGTGGTGTATCTTCAATAGTATCAGAACCTCTCTTTCAATAGCTTTCTTCTATAGAGGAAAGTATAATTAATAATTTCGTCATCTTCCTCCTCCACTCGTTAGGCTTGATACCTGTATCTTGTGGAAGCAGAGAGGCAGCTATTCCCACTTTGTCTTGAAAAGCCAGAGCTACGACTTTACCTTGATCTAGTCTTCATGATCTAACAAAGCTTTATGCTTTTCATTGAGTGATCTGCCTTTTCCCCATAACTGGAATTGGTTTGGGTGAAAACTGAAGAGAAATCTCAGCTTTTACTCTTTTAAATGTGCTAACCTTTTAAATCTAAGAATCAGTGAAAAAAAAAAAGAGGAGCATTTAATATTTTAGGATTAAGGATTCCACCTTTTGTTCTCACTACAAAGCAGGAGAGAACTTTGTGTGTGTGTGTGCATGTGTGTGTGTGTGTTATAGTGTGTTGGTGAAGGGCATGGATGGTTCAGGCCTTCTGACTGGAAAACCCAAGGAAGATATATAGAGACTCTACTCACAAGCAAGCAGTAAAGATCTTAATGTGAATCCTGAGCTCTTCTATATAATGGAAGATTAACTTTTCATAACTTCTCTACACTTTTTGCATTTGCATAATTTTACCAAAACTGGATGCACTTTAACCTTGTTGCTGGTGTCCCTTCATTGTAAGCTCATCTTTTCAGAAATAAATACAAATGCAGATCAGCCAGGGCAACTTTAGTCCCCTTATACATTACAGAAAGGATAGAAAATAACTTTGACATGGGTTTATGTGTCTGCTTTCAGAATATGATCTTTAGAAAGGAATTAGCAACTATTACATTTTAAAAATATGAAAGAAAATATATGATAAATTCTAGGATCTCCTGATTTAGTATTGTTCTGATTCATCTGCCTCAATTTAGATATCCAAAACTGAGAGAACTGGTCATCTCAGCTTATCATCTGAAACTATCCAGACAATATTTCTGTGTGTACTTTTACAATGGGATTCAGCACATTCTAAGAGCTTTCTAACACACATTACATGAATCACATTCTGGAGGTGTATATTTTCCTTTATTTACAAGTAGGTGAGATGGATCTCATAATCAGAGCCCAAAAATTCAAAGATGGTAAAAAATTGTATGTTTCAATTACATTAGTTATTTTATTTTCAAGCTAGGTCTACCTGTTCTGTACACTCTCAAAACATGAGACAGTGCTGGATACAAAGTAATTTGGATGGATTTTTGTAGCAATTTGGTGTACTCTAGATTCTGATATATGTAAATAGAGTCTGGGGAAAATCAGAGCTGATAGCAAAACAGGGAGAAAACCAAGCTGATGGCATAATCACACCTACTAATTCAGCATTACATTACCCCATAGTCCTGCAGCAGTGGGATAAAAAAGGACCTAAATCCCCATCAGATGCCACTCATCACACATACTATTTCGCAGAAGGTATGCATGCCATGCCTGGTCTGAGAATTGCACATAGCAGAAGCTTGGTATGTTTAATTTGTTTCCTGCTTCTGTTTTTAATTAGAGGGAGAACAGAAGGGACAGAAGGTGTATGTTCTGTGTCACCTTTGCAGTGAGTTTTCTGTTATCTCTTTGTTCCTGTTGTCCTTATTCCCTGGCTATTTATTTTGTTAACAAACAATCTGCCTGCAACTAAGGGTTTTTCTTAATTAGTATTATTTAGCAGAAAAGGCAAAGAAGAATGATCTGTATATAGAATAAATCCCTTTTATACTCAGCTCTGCAGTACATCATTTAATGCTCTATTTTAAATCACTTGCCTTCATGCACCATAGCCATTGTAAAGGGAGTAGTGGTGTTACTGTATAATAGGTAGGATGAAATGGCATTTGCAGTGTGGATAGCTTTACTTCATCTGGGTGACATGTCCATGCCTCCATTCCATCACGCATGCAACCATCCATCCACCATCTACTGTTTCATAGATAGACTGTTACGTAGATACAGATATCTGCATCAGTACTGCTTTATATTTCTTTCTGTAGGCCAACTAGTCTACCTTTTGGTAAGAAATATGTGCAATTCCTCACACTGCTGATTACCTGACATCTGCTCAGTACCTAATCTGTTATGATTAAATAATTTGCTACAGTATGCAGAACTGAAATGCTGTGCTAGAGAATGACATTCAATACTTTTACTGCCAGAAAACAGGATGTGAGATTTTCAGTCTGCAAAGGAGAAGATAGAAGAAGAATGGTTGGAAAAGGAAGAATGTTGGCAGAGGTTCACATTGGTGAAAGACAATTTGATTTTAAGTTAACTTCAAACTATGTACAGTACCAAGGAACACTGCTTGGTGGGGGGGGATGGCTTCTTGTTCACCAACTAAAATTTTTTTTTTTTTTCTGCTCTGTCTCAGGTCAATAAGACAATGTGGCTTCCAGTCACACTGCAGATATACTATACTCAAAGAAGGTAACTGCAGAGAATCACCAATAAACCTGCCTGTTGTGAATGCTACAAAATCTGTTAACCCACATATACATCAGACATAAGTTTTAACACTTCAAATTATTGAATACTACCAAGCAACTGGAGCTTAAAATTGTCAGATATTAAAAATATGCCCATTTACAATATGTTTCTGATGAAGGTGACTCCACAGGTCCCAGTTGATTGGGATTTACTTATATCTAGGAAAGTTCAACTGATCTGATTAGTTGCTCTTTGATCAGAATAAATATTCAGCCAAATTTAGCACAGGAATGAACTGAGCTTACTCTAAGCTTGTATAGATTTTGATAGACAGGACTTCAAAGAAAGATTAAAAGTAATTTCCTTCTTGCATTGCATTTCTTGGTGAACATGAACATGATGAAATATCAAGCAAAGTGCATCTAGGTCATGTACAAACATTTTCATATTTTTTTATATGCCAAAAAGATGGAAAAACACAAACCCACTTATAAAACATAAAGAGATGTGAAGTTAAATGTGACTGCTAAATTATCTACTTAAAGATGTCAAACACCAAACTAAACCTAAACCCTAAATTTTGTGAAATTTGACTTTTAAAATCTGTTTACATTTGGTGAAAATGCCTAAATGTATATTTCTGCAATAAAGTATCTTTTAATACATGAAATACTACAAATATATAAAAGACATGAAGAGCACTACCATTGCCAGTGTTTCTATACATACATTCTTTTTAATAGCATGAAAAAAAATTCAGAAATTTCATCTACCAGTATGCTACAAAAAATATCCTGTAAAACCTATGATTACATTATTTCTCCGTTAGCTGTTTTAAGCTCTTATACCAGGGGGAAAAAATGTCTCAGTTATAGCTTTCTACATCTAATCCTTAACCACAGGTCAAGTTTTCTTCACAAAATTCGTACAGAAATTTCTCTTAAACTGTTCTTCTGGTGACTTTTTTGATCAGTCCATCCAATGAAGTTACAGTATTTTTCAGTTATTGTCTGCCATCTCTTAATAACTGTTTTAAGGGAACAAGCCACCTCCGTTAATGACTTAAATACCAGAGATGGGATATTTCAGGAAAATGACACCATTTTTAAGGAACACTCAGATATTCATTGATCTGTGGATGTTTGGTGGGAGAGCTGAGGGTGCACAGTGCACAAACGTTGTCATGGCAGTATTTTTAATAGAAAACATGCTCCTTCAGCTGTGTTCTGAGAAGGGAATATGAGAGCTGAAAGACAAGTTTGCTCTGTCACATGAACTGAACTTCTTCATTGAAGATGTAAATACAAAGTGAAAATAGAATGTTGAGCAGCCTCTCCAAAGACTGCAGAGGTTTGGTTGTGGGTCGGTACACTGGTGTTCAGAAGTCTTCCTCTTTGAAGCATCTGAACTTATTGTATAACAAGTTCCAGAGTGCCCTGCTTTGTCTAAGGGTAGATCTGAGCCTCTCCTTGCA
This sequence comes from Ptilonorhynchus violaceus, assembly GCA_013397565.1. Classification (NCBI taxonomy): domain Eukaryota; kingdom Metazoa; phylum Chordata; class Aves; order Passeriformes; family Ptilonorhynchidae; genus Ptilonorhynchus; species Ptilonorhynchus violaceus. The sequence goes on along the minus strand of VZRJ01002577.1, from coordinate 2,028,016 downwards.
AGAAGTGCACAGTTAGCTCTGACAGGCAGCATTCCACTATGTTAAAAAACAGCAAGCAGCACTTTTCACTAGTTTCAGTGTGTGATGCTACTGTGCAAAAAGACCAGATAAAAAAAGGCCTTTATTACTTAACAGGTACAGTCCTCATGAGAATTCCAACTCATTTCCATTGGCTTCACTGACAAATAACATTTTAATAATGCATGGTCCCGATAGCATAGTAAAGCTCACACAGAAAGGAAAGATAGAGCTGGATTTTTTACCAAGACCAACAGAATAATTTAACAATTTCCAAGTCTGTTCCTCAATCATACTGAAAACCAGAAGGGTCTATATCTGGAGAGATTAAGAAAGGCAGGAGAGAAATATTTTGGATCTGATGCCAAGATGAAACTGCAGGCTTTGAAATGGTAAGAAAATACACCTTAATTTCAAAGTTGTGTACTATTACAAGTGTTGCTATATACTTGACAGCCTCTTTTGTTATTTTTGTCCAGATATTTCTTCAACAAACATCCTGTTTTACATCCTTTATCTATGATAATCTCTTATATTTATTTCTATCCAAATCTATGATCTTATTGGCCTGAGGAACTCAGTACATTCCCAGTCAGCAGGTTTATTGGTCTGCTCAATGCTTTTGGAGGCATTCATACCTGTACAGTTAATACTACTTTTAAGTTGCACTAGAAACAAGAATACAAGGGTTTTATTTCAGCTTTCTATATTTGAGAAGTTATGTCACATTCCAACATATCTTTGACAACACAGAAGTAATTTCTACAATAGCTACAATAAATACTGTGTTGCTTTACATAATAGAATGCAATAATGAAGACGCATTGTTTGTAAGGAGACCTTTTCTCATTTCTTTTATTAAAAAAAACCAACAACTTCCAAATGACTGACAAGGAAAAAACCACACCAAAACTTCTTGAGGTGGGCTTTATCTGGTTATAAAACTGGCCTGGAGTTTCAGAGTAAATGCCATTTGTTTTTCGGTTTGTGAGCAATACATGCAACTACTTTTCTCCTTTGTCATACATATTTACATAAATGGCATACATTATACCATATTGAAGCACAAAAAAACCCTTTCACTAAACAAAAAGGAGTTTAATTCTTATATGGAAAATCTTTCATGTTGGTGGCTGGGATTTCTTTCTTAGAATATTCTTAAATTTTCTCTCATCTTACATTAACTGCAGTGAGATTCTTTGGTGTCAAGAACGAAGACAATTACCTTTTTATTTAATTTTCTCAAATATTATTAACCTGACTCCAGGCCATGAAGTGAAGAGAAGAAATAGTGACTTCAAAGAAGTAATATTCATGGAGTCATAGAAACAGAAATATTGGAAGGAACCTCGAGAGGTCCTTTAGTTCAAGTTCCCTGTTCAAAGGATTGTTAGCTTCAAAGTTAGATCAGGCTAGGTCCAGCTGAATTTGAAAAATCTCCGAGAACTGACATTCCACAGCCTTTCCCATAGCACCTGTCCCTGTATTTAGCTACTCTGACAGAATTTTTTTTTCCCTTACACCTAGCCAGGTTTTTCTTTGCTGCAACTTACAATCATCAGTTTGGTCCTTTTGCTTTGCATTTCTGAAGAGAGGTTGTCCTTCCCCTTAGCCTTCCCTCTTCCAGGCTGAATGAACCCATCTTTCTCAGCTTCTCCCCAGCCACCTTAGTGGCTTTCAGTTGGACTTTTTCCGATTTGCTGACATCTGCCTTGTTTTGAGTGCCCAGAGCCGGCCTCACCAGTGGGGAACAGAAAGGAGCAACCACTCCTTAAGCTGTGGGGAAAACCAAGCAAGCCACTGTCTGGAGAAACTGTCAGCTGCACTGATCCCTACGAGGCAGTGCTGGAGTTAAATTGAAGCTATACATAAATTGAATTGAAGTGCTATTGGAGTTAAATTCTTCTTCTATAAAGAAATGTTGTTGTGCTTGAGGCCTGTAGAGTGAGGGATAAACAAGACCACAGGAATTGAGACACAGGGTTTTTCCTGAAATTTCTTGGTGACTTCCTGACAGTGCAAGACTTCTTGCCACCTTGTAACTCCACACCCCAAAGATACTTAGATATATCTACTAGAGAATCACAATAAGGGAGCTGAAGACATTTCTCCCCACACCTGCCCATACCATCTCTTTTCTGTATATTGTTACACCTGAAATGGTGCACTGTTTCAGGATTTCTCTGCACCTAATTAGGTATGCAGTGTATTCACTTAAACTGCTATTAGAGAAGCAGACATTGAGATAAAAACAATCTCAGCAATATTCACAAGAAGACATTGTCTAAGCCCTTATAATTTTGGGCTGTCTAAATCCTGGTACCTGTAATTGTTATTTGTGTGTGCTGCTTTAGCCATGTTTTAGCTCTTTTTCGAGAAGAATCAGAGCTGTGTTGCTTTTGCATCATGACTTATTTTTCTTAAGTGGTAGGTAAACCTCCTTTATATACGTGCTGTATATGCTGACAGACTCTAGATGCACTTTTTCAACATCTTCAGTTACTCAGCTGTCAATGACATTCAGCAAGGTTTCAAAGTATTTTCTAAGAGCAGCTGCAGCAACTGTTTGCTTATTGTTTATCTGATTGCCATATGACATATAGATCTTATGCTTATATATAGGGTGGTTTTAAATTAAACAGATGACAGTTCCAAAGCAAACTGAAGGTGGTATTTCTTCCCAAAACGTGGTTAAACTAGGTACAGGATGTTGCAGATAGTGAAAGGTTTCATGATGTTTAAAAAGCCGGAAGAAAAAGTCCAAAAGGAAAATGCATAAAAGACATTAAACACAAAGATATCAACTTTAGTTCAAGATGTTCATGGGCTAAAGATATGGAAAGGATAGGAGAATGCACAGAAGAGGAAATACGATAACTTTTCCATTTTTATGCTCTTCTCTGGGTATTTGCTCTTGGCTACAGTTAGAAACAGGATACAGAACTAGCTAGAACTTTGGCGTGGTGCTACATGGCCTTTCTTATGTTCTCATGCCAGCAGCTAACTACAATACAGCACCAAAACCAGGAACAACAAAGCTGTATGTCTAGAGCTCAAAATATTTAGAAAAGACACTCAAATCCCTGTGCATGTCCTATTTTATGACCAATCCCATACATATCATCTGTGTGTCATGAACAGAAAATCTGTGAAATTTAAGATCCCATACAGAATCCTTTGTTCCGAACCTTCTTCCATCTTTACAGAGTTACTCACCTACATCAAGTGGGCATTTGTGTTGCTGGACAACACATAGCCCTATAGTAACTCTCACTGTTGAGCAGGGTTTGTCAGCACATGGTGAAATTACTATGTGCTTGTTTTAGTCATGAAGGTCTATGAATAGAAGATTCTTAAGGAATTATTCTGAGATTAGTATTAGTAATAGTATCTACTATTACAGAGTTATAAACAAAGCCATACGCAATTTAGAAAAATCAATTCTTTGGTTTGGGGAGTGTGGGCTGGAAACAGCTAAGACTTCCTAAAAAGCTTCTAAGTTATATGCTTTCAAGTGGCAATCTTTCCTTATATGTGTACTAAGGAATCACAAATTCCTTGAGTCTAGGTCAATTTTTTACTTCAAATCTATCTTATTTTACAAAAATAAGAAAGCTTTTGCTGTGCCCCTGGGGATTATGTCTTTGAAATCTGTAGAGGTAGACTGGTTTCAGGTCAATTTTATTTTTCTTTTCCCTCCATTTCTTTCAAAACTTTGCTTTCAAAAAGCCTCCTACTGGCTTTAGAAATTCCTATTTAATACATAACTGCTGATGGACTAGACATTAATGCGTTATTTATTATTTACATCCTCATTACATGCTAGCTTCAACATCCTACCTTTGTGGGTGTGTGTAAGAGCTTCATGAAGCGTTGGCATTTCTTCTGTAGTTTTCTATTTTATGAAAAGTAAAAATCCACTTGCTGAAAAAAACCACAGTCCAGTGATCTGAGTGCTTATATTATACAGGATCAAGCATCTCAATCCAGTGGATTCAGCAGCAGCCTGCTAAAGTATTTCTGAGCTTTATACTCACTACGGGGTTTAGCAGCTCTTGTGACAAGAGGATGACTTGACTAAACCCAATTTAGAGATTTTTTGTATAAGCTGATCCTTTTTATGACAGACAATTCAGAAAAAAAGACTTTTTCATAACCAGCTAGAATCCCCAACTCTGTTTTTCTCCACCTGACAGTGCTCTCTCTGTCAATGCAGTTTGCTGCAGAAAGCCTTGAAATATAGTAAGATTTCTCCTTTACTACAGAAAACAGGACTAGGAATAACAGCTCTTGGCATTATCTGAACATTTTGACAATTTTTCCCTTTAAGTTGATTTTAGTCTGAGCTAAGGTTTAAGTGCCCTTTCACAGTCAGTGTGTGACTAGTGTACTTCTGGAATGCAGCTCCCAGCTCATCTAAAAGAAATCTCACTTGTGAGCCCTGAGACCACTCCATGGTGTGTCCAAAGCACAGTAAGGGGAGGCAAAAGGGAAAGCTCTGCTGGCCTGAACCAAAAGGCTAATGCAATACAGCCACAGATGTACCATAGCACAGTACCTAAACAGGAAAGCAGGATCTGCTGGAGGATGTGTGTTGCCTTGCTCAGGTGTCTGGTTTGCATATGAGAGGTAGCCACCTTGGAAAACTGGGAAAGGCAGCTTGGCTCTTTCTGCTCCCACTACATACATGTGCTCTGTATGCAGCAAGGAGTATTTGCTCTGTTCTGGTTGCCCAGTTTGATTGTACTTTTAGCAGGAATTTCAGGGAGCGAGACCTGTACTTGCATACATTCTTGAGACCCTGAAATGCCCTGATTTGCCAGTGGCTGGCTGACAGTGGCTGTCCTGACAGAGCCTATTAAAATGTTTTGGTAAAAAAAGGATTTATTCTACTGCATGCTTATCAGTGTCATTAGGAAAAATCTCAAACAGGAGCTCATACAATTGTATTCTGGTTCTGTTTCCAATTTTTTCAGCAATTACTTGAATCATGGCAGAAAAAAATACTTTCAAATTCTGTAAATGATGACAGCTTTCAAAAGAGCTGTAACACTCTGGATTAGATCACAGTTCAAATTATATGGATAAATTGGAGATAGGGTCAGTAGAGTTCAAAATCAATACAATGAAACTTGTTAAAGATAAGTGCATTAACTGTGTAGAAAAAGACATGAACAATATTCAAGGCCTATGTTTATTTATTCACAGTGCCACCCTTTCTGAGAAATGCCAACAAGCTGCAGAGAGTCCTTCAGAAAAGCAGAGAGAAAACAGGTTCAAGAAGCATGAGTAAATTATGGATAAATTTGATTCCTTTAGTTCCGAAAAAAAACCAAAACAGTAATGTGCTACTAAAAGTTGTGTAGATTGTAGAATTTCCTCTTGAAGGTTTTTTTACAGTTGATCAAATGAACTTCTGTTAAGGCTTATGTAAGTGTCCTTGAATCCATTTTAATGCAAAAGGTACTGGATTGCATCTTGAAATTTTCTGCATCTTCACATTTCTATGCTTTAGCATTATGAAGCACCACTGCTTTTATAAAGAATGGAGACTTGGGGACTTCTCAATGTCTCCATGCCACCAGAAGCACTCCTGTCCAGCTATGAAAAGCTGACATTCCCAGTACATAAATACTTGGAGCTGCTAAAGTGCCTGTAGAAGTAGTCAGTAAATACATATCAGTTTCTTACTACTCCTCAGAAGTAAGTTCACTCACAGAAATGGTGAAAGAAAAAAAATCCTTTCCAGGTGCATGTTTTGTTAGTATTAGTATTTTAGTATCAACATTAGTTGATACAGGCTTTTTCAAGGAGAACAAAAGATTTTTAATTTGCAACACAATTTATAAGATGCTGAGTCAGAGGAGAATATTTGTTTGAAGGGTGGTTAACAGAGGTCATCCACCAGCAGACCTTTGGCATTTGAATTAACTTAATTTCCTGAAGTTACAGGTAAGTATTCTCTCATAAACACTCTAAGAAAAATTTTTACTCCTATTTTTTCTTGAAGTCTTTTTTATTCTTACCTAACGTTTGCTGTTTGAGAATTAAAATTATAGGAATTTGCAATGGAGAAAAATTTCAGGAAGGTTACAACTTTGTTAAAGAAAGTACTTTTTCCCTCTCTATCTCTCCAGCGAAACCTTTGTTTCCAGAACAAAACATCTTAGGAATAAATCCTGTTTCATAAGAGATGTGAAGTAATCACAGTCAAGGCAAGGATGACTGACTGTTTGGTGCCACTCTAGTTTCTAATATCTGGAGGGACATTCAGGCTATTAAACAGCATGTCCCAGTCTGCCAGCATCCCTGCAGCCAGTTTACCAGATTTTGCATTTGCCAAAGTAAAAAATGTTTACAGGGCTCTGGCAATCAGGCAGGGTTGCCATGGTAACTGGGAAAATGGTGGCAAAACATAAACAAAAGCTCTAATAATACTTTAGGAATTATTTACCTTTTTATCTCCAGTATTCAGGGTATTGCAGGCTCATTTGTTAACTATTTCATGTCTCATCAATTACTGTCGATACTACTCAGCCTGCAAGTTCTCTTTGCTGAGCTTTAGTGTCCATGTTAAGCAGATTTAACTGATACACTTTCAAAAAAAAAAAGTATCAGAATTTTTACTCAGTTTTGAGCTTCACATGTACATTTATTGTGATAGTTTGATTTTGAAACCAGTTTAACCCTGCCGATTTTAATCACTTTACAGGAGCATAAAACTGAAATAATATAGAGCAGGCCATCTTAAACGAGGTATAATTTCTTAATCTGTGATTTTGCTGATTCCTGAGAACAGCCCTATTTGCAACTGTCTTTTTAACTTTACAGTTTGGCAATGGAAATGACAGAGTACAACTTTACATGTTTTTGTTTCATTAGGTACCAGATTAGTTCGTAATCTCCTGTGTTTGAATTTGTGGGGCACGTTATTTCAAAACACATCTAGCACACAATATCTAGGAAGCAAACCTGAGGAACTCATCCACTATGATCACATATACGCCTGGAAGAGGTACCCTTGCTGCAAATTGTGTGGAATATCCCTACTTAAGAGTAACAAGAGAAAGATTATAAGCAAAAGTCCAGTGACAACCACTGCAATCAACTGACAACTTTCTATAAACACAGCTACGTGACACAATTATTTAAATGTTCCCTGTGAAAGTTCTTCACATACTGCGCGTTCTGGTTTTATCTCCAAGAGCCCTGTAACACTTTATTAAAAACAGACCTCAGAGACACTTCTTAAACAAGAACAGAGAATATTAGTTCAGTAAATCAGGTTTGAAACTGTTTTGCAAAGCAGTTAGGCATTAATGAAATTGTTCCAAAGGTCACTAGGTTTAGTTCAATTTTCTAGTAAGTGGAGATGAAAGCTCAGTGAATAATTAATAGCAAATGATTGAATGAATTTCACCTTTCCATTGTACTTGCAAGCTCTTTCAGCAAGTCACCATACTCTCAATGACGTTTTGAAATCGTTGTTTTGCTTGTTTCTCTTGCTTTCTACTCATGTAGTGTTTGAGCTGGTCCATCTCTTGGCATCACATTGATAGACCCCACAGCACTTGGGGCCTGCCATGTTCCCTCATCTCTCCTTGCACTGGAAGTACAAGTCAGCAGCAGTACACATGCTGTACCGATGGTAGAGTGTCACAGCTCATCAAACATACCTGAAGGATGAGAACTAATAATAAAAAAGGGCTAAGAATTCACAGGATACTTCTGAAAGTTTTATATGAAATACAGTAGGCCAGAGGATGCGATATATTTGTTCATTGCTTTTTTTAGCAGGAAAAGGTTAGAGAAGAAACCAGATACTTGAGGGGGCTAGTCTGCAGCTTTAAAGTCTAAAAAAAGAGTGCTGTCACTGCATACCCTGTAATCAATGTTTTTAAAGCTAAGAGAGCAATTCAGCTGAATGATAAAACTGCTTACCACAGTGATTAAACAAAGAACATGCAGTATCTTAAGAGCAGCAGCCCATCAAAATCAACAACTCCAGGCATCAGCAGTGGTTACAAAAGACTTATGATAAACTGGATAACCATATACACAATAACAATGCTTCTTGAGAAAGAAACAAGGAGCAGCCTGTCTCCAGACACCTGCAATAAGTCATCAGGAACATCTAACTCTGTGAGTCTGAGGGATGTCATTGCAACATAAACAGTGTAGATTTTCTTGGTTACACACTTCAAATGTATTGTTCAACTGGATTTCTTCCTATAACACCAAACTCAGTGACCAGTTTTAGTGTTATATCACATTTGTCTTTTTGTTTAAACACTTAAACACTATAGCTTACCTCTGATGCAAAATACCTGAAAATTGAGCTTGATGTTTTTTCAGGAAATTTTAGTGTTTTGCAGATTCAAAAAAAGTTTTTGTCCTTTAGACACATGAACGTTAAGTAACTGTACTCCTCAAACACGGAGTTCAGATATTTCATTGTTCATGCACGGATCAGTGCAGAGGTAGGGCAATGGTTCTCCATGAGCAGGTGTAAGACACATCTTTGCTCTGGCTCCTCTGGCTTGTCTGTCAGTAGGATCATCATCATAATAAAATTAATGGCAACAAGATTCTCCTCTCAACACTGAAGGACATTTGCTCTGGTTGTTTCAATTGTGATGATACCAAGAAATTCAGCTTACAACAAGAAATAAGAGAATACAGTCAGCTCCTAATGGCAAACTATCATCTCCCTGTTTAGAATACCATAGGAATAACCATGAGGAAAGGAAATGTAAAACACTGGGGCTTTATGAGTAATGGCGGTCCAATCTGGCCCTGGAACTGGCAAGAGATACTATTAAGAAAGAAGAATGACTTGTGAAAAAGAATAGCAAGCTCCTTTCTTCTTTTTCCTAACAAATGGTTTCTTCTTTCTATGAGACTTCAACTCTTCTGTATTTTGGGGGAGTGTCTTCTGCTGTGGGAGCAATACCCTAGAGATAGCTATTTTTATATTATTGTTTCGATGTTTTATAACTCTTGATGTTTTTTTCTCAATGTCTGGATGTATGCCTAAGTGCTCTTTGAACCATTCATATTTTTAGTCTCCAGAACACCTGTGACAGAGTTTAAAAATCAAATTTTATAAAGGAAAGTCAATGTATCTGTCAAAAACCTTCCTCCCAATTGCTTCACTTCATGCTTCTGAGTTCTTACATTAAAAGAAACACCAAGTAATCATTCCTTTTCTCTGGGCCACTGATAATTTAATAGCTATACATTATCCATCCAAAACTGTCATTACAGCTTTCCATAACTTTCTGTGATCTCTTTTTAAAGTATGCCTGAATAATTTTATAGCATCCACAAATTGTCTAACCTCATTATTCATCTCTCTTTTCAGGTCATTTATGCATATGTTAAACAGAAGATCTCCCTCTGAGACCCCATGGCTAACCTCTCCTCTTGTAAGACTTTACAATATGTTTTCCTTTGTTTCCTACTTGTTAGCCTCAACAACAGCCACATTTTTGGCTATGTTTGGCTTCCCCTCCATACTTCAGTTTAGTTTCAGAATGATTTCCAGTAAACCCTTCTAGAGCACTTTACCTGAAAACATCCATCATATTTAGGCCTTGTGACTGTAAAAAAAAATGGGAGCGAGAACTTGCAATGGAGCAATATTTTATGTTTCATTTACCTAAATATCTTTTTTCCTAATTGCAGATGTATAAGTGCTATGCTGACAATGTTCACTGAGGTGAGCAAAACAGCTTATTACCTACGTGAATAAGGAATGGATTTGGTCTGTCAAATAGTTGGTTACCTAACTAGCAGGGCAAGGATTGAACAATACTGAGACAAATAACAGTAGGAATATCTCTGATTAACAATTGTGTCTGATTTTGTGTCACACTAATTTGAAAAACAATTTTGACAGCTGTGAGCTAGTTTTAGCCACAGGTACGTTTGTGTCCTTGTTTGCATTTGGAGTGTATTAAAGAAAAAAAAATCAGAGCAGCAGCTGGGAGGAAGATGATTAATCACAGAGGGAGCTAAGCCTAACTCCCCTCTAGAACCAGCTTTCCCTTAATGCACAACCTTGTTCATGCTGAGCAGTATCTTGCTCTGCGAATCATCTCTCCAAGATTAATGTTGCCATTAGTTTCAAAAATGAAGCCCCACCGAAGACAGGGAGGTTTTCAAGGCTCTTAATCAAAAGGCAATGGGATTATATGTTTAGCAGTCAAAGTCCAATCAATCCTAGACTATGAATGGCAATCATTTGTTTTAAAATGGAAAATAAAGCTCACTACCAGTTTTGAATCATTTTGATGCTCCTATTACTGCTTCTGTCCCTGATTTAGATTCAATTTAATATACTGGGATCAAAAGTCAATTTGTGCAGAGCTGATTCACAGGTGGATCAGATTGCCTTAACTCCAGGCACCAAAGGTGCAGGGCAGCTGATGAGGGGCACTAACGGTTTCAGCCATCTGATTTTAACTTGCCACTACACTTTTGCCAAGGCCCTCAGAGTTCATCTAAGCTCTGCTAATGAGCTAAGAAGCAGATAATTATTCGCAGCTACATTTACTGCAAAACTCCTCTTTTCAGTACACCTAGCTTTTTTTTTTTTTTTCTTCTTTGTTTTAATTCTTTATATTTCTCGGCTCATCCCTTCATTTACTTTCGGAAAGCACCAGGTCTTTATCCACATATTCTGAAACTATCTTGTCAAGGGCCTTAAGTATGCACAACTGGAGTCAGCAGGGCTACTTAGCTTCTTAATACAGCACACACTTAAGCACCTTGATGAACTCTCTGAATTTGTGGATAAACAATCTATAGAAGGTCAGATCTTTGATTAAGCTGGAAACAGATTAAGCAGTTCACATCTGTGTTGTAAAGACGTACAAATGCAGGAGAAAACATTGGAGAACTCAGACTTTTTCCTTTAAAACTACAAACGAGGAATACAATGTTACTGAGACATAGAATATGTGAGAACTTTATGGGGCTAGTGTTAGGTTTTCCAAGGAAATCAGCTATTCAGTGATCTCCTTTCCAGCTGACTTGTGGACCCAGAGATCAGTTTCAATCAAATGTAAAAAAGCAAGAAAGAAGCTCAAACACATGAAATTTCCATAAGACTCATGAGCCGGTAGCAACTACAGGTCCATGGCTGGCTGAGCCCTGCACACTCAAAGTACTGTGTCCTCCACTGTGAGTGTTCCTAGGTTTTGGGGCACAGCCTGAAGTTCTTGTAGGTGTTGGGGACAAAGCAAAAACTGTGTTGAAAATGGGCTTTTATTAGCTTCATGTCTCATTGGAACAGGTTATTACCATAGCTGTCAGAACGGGCTGCACTTAAACAGCATGGGCAGTTGTACAGTACTTGGCTTGCTAGTTATATTTTAACACTTGTTACAGGGAGTGATAGAACACTATTTAAATCCCTTGCTTTTTCATTAGTATTTTCCCTAATTCATCACAGAACTTCAGAGACAGCAATACAATTTCTCTGAGTATAAGCTACTTCAGGGTTTTAGATACACATTTTTCTATTCCAGCTGAAAGAAACCTGGCATTCAGTCCCTTCTGGCAGTTAGTCATGCTGGAAGAGTTACTTAAAGATGTCTTGTTTAAGGATTTTGATAGATTGACCTAGGCAGGATGCCAGGTGCCCATCAAACTGTTTTATCACTCTCCTCCTCAGCAGGACAGGGAGAGAGGAAAATAAAATGCAAAAAAGCTGATGGGTCAAGATAAAGACAGTTTAATAAAGCAAAAACAAAGGCCAGATGCAGAAGCAAAGGAAAACAAAATGTTTATTCTCTACTTCCCATCAGTAGGTGATGTCCAGCCACTTCCCACAAAGCAGGGATTCAGTAGCTGTAGTGGTTGGTCCAGAAGACAAATGTCATAATAATGAATGGCCCCCATTTTTCTCCTCCTTTCTCTTAGCTTTTACTGCTGAGGAGACATCACATGGCATGGAATATCACTTTGATACATTTTGGCCAGCTGTCTTGGCTATGTTGCCTCCCAATATCTTGCCCACCCCCAGCCTACTGGTGAGAAGGAAATGTTGGAAAGAGACCATTGATGCTGTACAAGCTCTGCTCAGCAGTAGCAAAAACACTGGTGTGTTATCAACACCTATGTAGCAGTACAAAACAAAACACTGTGAGGTTTGCTTTGAGGAAAAGTAATTCCATCTCATCCATACCCAGTGAAAAGTATCCTGTAACTCTCTTCGTTCCCTGTGATTCTTTGTGGAGAAAGATGGAGCAATAACATTATAGGGTCTAGTCTATGTTGGTCAGGTATCAGTGCTTTCTAATGCTTTATCTAGTCTGGTAGTAGGTACTCTCAGCTTCCAGTGCAGTCATTTGCAGCTATTCTGGATGACAGATATGCATAAGAACTATGTATATTTTCTCTTCGAAAGCAAGTGCAACAGCTCATAATTGTAGCTCAGAAAAACACAAACACCAAAACCAACAAAACCCCCCTGTGTAACGTAGCTTTTTAGTGAATTCTACTGTTCTGTCTTCACTGGTTATTCAGCAACAATACCCTACTTGGCAATCACCTCCTGTGGTATTACCCTGAGGAACACTAATACCAGGCATTAAAAAATATTTGTTCATTATCACACATCAGATCAACATCCTTGAGGGATCCTATAGAGACAAACAGCATCATTCAAAAAGTTGCCTGTCATTAAATTACACCTAAAAGATTAATGCATTATGAAGTGGACAGACTACACTCATTGCCTACCTTCACAATCAGTCAGAGGATGCCTGTTGAGCTGGGATATGTACTTAATGATAAATGTTATTTTATTTCAAAAATAAGATTATTCAACTTTTCCCAAAAAACATCAGCTATCGTGTACAGATGGTAACCCCAAAGAAGACATATGTATGCACATATGTTTTAGTATTTGTATTCACAAATAGCTTTAATATTAAAATTACTTTAATCCAGAAATTCTCCTCCTGCATTCTGTGAACATCAGAATGTGTGATTGCTGAGGACTTCTAACCAAAGAGAGCCCTACTGAGAAAGCTTTACAGTTATTAATTATGCTTGCACATCACTGGGGGAGAGAGAAAATGAGTAATTTCTTTTACAGCCCATTTACAACACTCAATATTTGTCAAGCAGCTACTCTTGTGATTCTGAATTCAAGACCAGTCAGTCTGTTGGGGCTGAATTGAAAATCTGCTAGACAGTGGTGAGACTCCTCCCATCCCAAATTCTGGCAATGAAAAGGACAGAACACAAGACTCCATCGGAGTCCATAGGTCTAGGTACATAAAATTATTAGAGGAAATACAGAGAACGTATGGTCAAAAAGTATGGGGAAAAAAGTCCTCTTAAACCCTAAAGGTCTCTTTTTTAGTAGTTTCTTGCTTGGCTGTTGCATTTTCTCTTTTTTTTTTTTTTTTTTTAATAAAACACATGTATTCACACATTTATATAAAGAAGAAAATGGGGAAAATGGAACCGGGTGGGACTGAATGAAAACTGAAGGACTTCTTCCTTTGTGAGGCCATCAGGATCGCTTCCTATGAGCTTGCCATAAAGGTTTCAGCTGAAATACAAATAGGTCCACCAAACAATAAAGTAACATCCCAATGTACATACATGACATGCTGATAAACAGAGTAATGGCTACTGATTCTGGAAGCAACAGTTTGCACTATGTATTACTCTCCTATAAGGTACTGAAGGTGCAGAAAAAATAAAATTTAAACTTGCTAAAACAATGGGAATTATCTTCTCAATTTACTTTGAGCTCAGAGTGGCTCAGGTATTTTATTATATTTCCTTCAATACATACCTCAACAAATAAGCAACATATATCCATTCACTGGGCTGACAAAATAATTAAATGATCGTTGTGGTATTTGACTGGCTTTACAAAATCTAAGCAGTATCTCCAGTAATGAAATATGACAGAAAAAAATGTCAGATATATGCAGATAACATTCCTTAGGTAACAGATATGAAAACGAAGACTGGATTTAGTGTGCTGGATTTTAAAGTAAGAACAAGAGACACAAAAAGTCTGTACAAAAAGTACAGCTTTTTTTTCCATGCAAATTTTCTCTAAGAGATGTTGCTTTCAATTTCAGGATGAAACAAATGATTCAGTTTTGATCTCTGATAAAATGTGAAGGGAAAAAGCTTTTTCCCTTACTTCCATTAAAACCAATATGACATCCTTAATATAGTAGGAAAGTTAGTATATTAGTTTTCCTCAGCAATCTCTCCACCAAATCAGCAAGAACCATCACCAGCTAATAAATGATCCAAGGATAGTAACAGTAATCTCCAATTGAAAAATAAATACCCAGATAGGAGTCCTTTGGGAGGTAACAGAAAAGAATTGAAAACAGAACTTCTCTATTTAAAATAAATTAAGCTGTAATTTTTAGCTGAGTCCAAGTGGCTGAGTCTGGGGGAGTGAGAAATCCAATAAAAAACCTATCAGACTTATTTACTGACAGTATACAAGAGAAATTATAACAGCACTCACTTATTCTGTCTTCTGATTGAAATATATAGTTGTTAACCTATGAGACAGACCCCATAAAGATACTGGTGGGCGATTCTCAAGCCAGGCTGGAGGTGATTTCCTGCAGTTGCTGCCTGTCCAGAAGGAGTTACAATCTGGCAGTGGGAAGGCACATTACTGCAAAGAGCAAGATGATGGCAGTATCTTCTGACAGTAGGGAACAAGTGTTCTCTCATGAGGTCTCAAGAGAAAAGGGACTAACGCCTGAAGGCTTCTTGTTTTGTCTATGAGCAACCTCAAGGGGTAACAGCTGAGTTCCTCACCCCCATGACATTATTTATGTGCTTGATCATGGGATGCTTTCAGGTTTCAAGGTCTATATTTGTGCTCCCTTTGGGTGACATCTTCCTACTAGGCCAAGATCTGGGTGCTCACCAGCCCCACTTACATTCAGGTTTTCAGAAAGAGAAAACCCATGGCTATAGAGAGGGCTCCAACATGCTATTGAGCAAGTCTTCTGGATTAGTGAGCAACCAAAATCCTGGGGATACTGTAGATTTCTCCATGGAGGAAGATTTGATGCAAATTCCTAGAGGAAAAACCATGCAAATAACATAAAAGGAAATTTTTGAGGAATTCATACATAATTTCAGTGTCAACAAAATTTCTCCCTCATCCTCCTGAAAGCTGATTGACCAGATCCTTTGATATCTATGCATTTTCAGGGCAGCACTAGAGAACTAAACCTTCAGCTGCAAATTTAAAGTTAATTCAAGAAGGAGCACAGAAACACAGGACCCAAACATAGAGTTGTCAGTATTCAATATCTCCATGTTGGTACCAACTGGATGGTTATGTTCTCTGTTTGTCCTCTGCCTCCCCCACCGCAAAGACCCAGCAAATGATTGTGCTGCTGAAGCAATTTTTTAATCCTTCCTGTCCACTAAAAAAGGAAATAGGCTTGGTTATATCTACGAACTTATGTTGCAATCAATATCAGTAGTGGTTTTTCTTAAAGTCCAGTTGACTATAAAGTCTGAGAGACAGTGTTTATTCTCTCCCAGTTGTACATATATGGGAATGAAATGTGACTTCAATGCCTTGATGATTTCCCTGGAAGTAAAGACATTGACAGAAATTGTATGTGTGTGTTTATTCTCATCACCCATCAGGTTTGGACATGCATAGTAACGGCAGTGCTCTTGTTCCAATTTGGTTCATGTCACTACTGTGACTCTTAATGGATGTTTTGTGCACCATGTTCCTGAAAATTGCTTTCAAAATGAAGTTTTGCATTTGTTTGGGCTACAAATCAACAAAGAAAAGCTGAGAAGTACAATATCACCAGAACTGTTCATTTATTTCCCTAAGAATCTGATATAAGAACTCCTTTAAATATTAAAAAAAAAACCAAACAACACTATAAACAATTATAAACAATATTATGCACCAAACTATTGACATTATACTTGCAGGGCTGTAAGTGAAAACTACAAGTTGTTATAGAAATAAGTGGCAGACCAATTGTATTAGTTCCAATTATTAGGCTGAATCATAGGAATTTTTTTTTCCTTTTTTTTTTAGTTTGTTCAAAGATAAGTCAGGACTAATGACCTGACTTTATACCTATTATTTTCAAAGCATGTTATTTACCTGGGAACATTTGAGTAAAAACATATTACTCCATAAACTGGGGACAGCCCAGAGACCACTAAGGTCTCCTGCATGGCTGCAAGGCTGAGTGCCAGAATCTCCGCTTGAGTAGGGATGCCTCTCAAGGTTAGTCCTTGAGGTTGAGAGAATCATTATTCAGTAAGTGAATTTGGAATAAGAGCACTTACACTTTGCTGTTTTAGCTAAGTGATATATAGCATTGATGGCACATACATAATCCTTTAGATATAAACCACTGACCAAGTCTGGGACTGAGTCTGAATCCAGCTGCACCTAAATTCCCTTCTGAGAAGGAGTTCAGAATGCAATTCTAAAAGGTGCTTTCATAAAGTGCTTTCTGAACTTCATGATTCAATAGGAGGGTATCCCTGACAGTTTAGTCTGACCTTGTCCTCTGTGAAGTAAATACTCCCTTGTACCTTGCCATCAAATCCTGTTAAACCACTGTCACATTTGCCACTGGACTTTGTTAACTCACTTTCTTGTATCAATAGAATGTATTGTTGCTAATCTCTTGAGAGTGAAGCGCGTGACTCCATCTGTGACACAACACAAACCCTCTATTGTAGTCTGTGCTGCTGGTGGTCTGCAGCACAGGCACATATTTCCTATGCTGATATGAAAAAGACCCTTTAGAAAATATTACAGGAGCAGCAGTACAATATAGGGAATTAGAAAGATTAGAAAGAAATGCAAAATACAGTGCATTACCGAAGTTTGTAAGTACCTTTCTCCAGATTCCCTGCTCCTGGGAGAGTTATGTGACTACATTCACTGTCCAGCAGTAAAATTGTCACAGCCAAGTAAATTTATAATCCACAAACAAGAGAGCTACAAAGACTTAAAGCAGCACAAGCACTGTGTAACTGCAGCTGAAGCTTCAGCTCACCACTCCAAGTGTGTCTCCTTGCTTCACAAGGGAGGAAGAGCTCAATATCCAGAGAATATGGCAATTCAATGTTGTTAAGGTCCAGTTATTAAAATTATTTAGGAATTTCTCTGCCCGAATTAAGGTGCAAATGAGACCATATGCCAGTGTCAATAGTATGAATTTTATTTGACAGTAAATATGAGAGAGAGAGAAAGAGGAAGAGAAAGAAATAGAAAAAGAGGTGGGGGGACAGAAAGAGAGTGACAGAGACAGATTAAAGAAAATATCACTAGTCCATGGATCCCAACGATGTTCCATTGATCCTCTCCATCTGGTCTTCTTGATGGTGAAGGTCCCCCAGGAAACATAGAATTCCATGGATTAATATACATTCAGGCTAGGTAGGAAAATCCAGGCACCTCCCCTGGTGGGGGGGGGCGAGTTTGCCATTGTCTCTTACAACAGAATCTGGATCTGTTGCATCACTTTGCATCACGTGCAGTTGTGTGGTGCAAAGTCTTAGGAATGAGTCTGGGGACAGTTTGGGGGGTCTGTGGTGGATTAAGACACCTCCTCAGCTGCTTCTCACGTGAATGTCCTGTAGTTGTGGCCTTCCTGGTGTTGGGGGATCCATTGCCAGTTTGCGTAAGGGAGGATGGGTTCACTGCCCCTGAGCAGAGGTTACGACACACTGAAACCTGCTCCCCCCACGTCGGCTGGGGGGGAAATCGGGGCAAACCTGCTCCCAGCAAATGGGTCTGTGGGCTATGGCCTCCCCTACTCCCAGCCCGGGAAGATTCTCAGCACGGCTGTTGGGTTGTTTTTCCTCCAGCCTTGTTCTTCTCCACAGGCCTGAGATGACTGAACAATAGGTCTCCCTTTATCTAATCTCAGCACTTCAATTCTCAGTCCAAAATTCCAGGCATCTCTTAGGGAGGGATGGGCTTCAGTGGCTTCTTTATACAGTTTTGCTATAATAAGAAAACTTCTTTATAACAATGTTTGAGGCACGAACTATTTCAGTCTCTGACAAATATATAATGGCAGATTGTCCCTTTGAGACTGGTAGTAGAGAGATAGTTTTCCATCCAAACCAACACAGCTTATTCATAGCTAACGTTATCTTAGTTAGACACAGTGATTAATTAAACACAATGATTAGATGCAGTAATTAAATCCATTAATTAAATATTGTAGCTTACCCACTTTTCATTAGTGAGTTTCATTCCTTCATAAAATCATTATGATTTAAATTATTTGTTTCACTTTAGTAATAAATAGTGAAATTCACCAAAGAGCTAAGAATGGAATTGTATCAGTTTTGTTCCTAACTCCCCAAAGCCTTTTCTTATCCCTGTGTACTGCAAAAAATGCCTGAATTCATAAGGTGCTCCTTTGTTTGACTTTAATCCGCATTAGGAGGCTGACTGTGTTCAAAAGGTGTCTTGGACTAAGAACACCTATGTCACAGTTTGACCTTTCACAACCTAGATTAGAGCCAAAAACCTCTGCAACAGAATATCTTCCCTCTCCTCATTTTGGTGAGCGTATTCAGATCACACCAAAATAATATAAACTCCAACTATCAGATTCACATGGCATCTAGGTGAGGGTAGAGGGAAGTGATATTCAATAATAGTTTATAAGATAAGAAAAATTGGGAGAAAATTCCTCCCTCAGTCTCTAGGTATCCAAATCCCCATGAGTCATGAACTGCAGCATTGCCCTATGCTGCTAAGTTGGATAGATCGGGACTGCAGGACTGCCCTCTGGTAAGGGGTCCTAGGTTAGTCGTATATTCTATTACCACCCACAAAAGCTGGATAAATTTCATAATTACACACCTGGGACTCCTTATCTCAACTATGGAGATAAGCACTCCAGCCGACAGCAAGCACCACCCATATTGATTATCTGATCTCAGCTAATGGCCCATTAGCACCACCCAGCCTGAATAATAGCCCAATCTTGGATCATCCCTGAGAACCTTGGAGACCATCTCTGAGGACCCTGCATCCAAGCTCATTACCGAAGCAACCAATAGAACATCAGGAAGACCCTTTTCCATTGTGAAAGTGCCCGCCCCGGGGGAGGTGCCAGCCAAGGAAATACAGCATAAAACAAGGGGTTTGGATTGGAGAAGGCACCCTTCGACTCGATGGGACTCCACTCTTGGGACTCCACTCTCGACTCGACTGGACTGCACTCCTCGGAATTGGATTCAGCTGGCTACTCCACTCCACTTCTTGGGATTGGACTCAGCTACTCCACTCCACTTCTTGGAATTGGACTCAGCTACACCACTCCACTACCAGGACTGGTCTACCAGGCCTTTCTGCAGGACCAGTGCCTAACTGGACTGCACAGCTACCACCCTGCTCAACAGGGTGTCAGGTTGTACCGTGACTCTGTTGGTTTGTTTAAGCCTGTGTTTCTGTATTACTGCATTTATTTTAACATTTTTTATTAAAATTGTTATTTTGACCTAAAATCTCTCAAGGTATTTGGTGTGGGGTTAATTTCCCCGGCTGGTTTACAGTCAAACCAGCACATGGTTTGACCTGACCAAACAGGTCAAATATAACACAGGATTCACTAGATCAATCAAGAGCTGCTACCATGGTCTATGGTAAGGATTGTCTTGGTCTTTGTTCCTACATCTTCTTCTGTATTTTTGCACTGTCAGCATTCTATTATGTGGGAGGATTTAAGGCCCTTGAAGCTGAAGAAGGAATCAAAACCAGTGCTCTCTTCTCTAAGGCAAAAGCTGTTACATTCTAGGGCTGAAAATATTTTTGGTCTGTACCACTTGCACAAACCCTGTGTTAAGTTCTTCAGACCTAATTCAAAAGAGACTCCAGGGCAACAGTATCAGTTTTCTGAAGCCCTGACTAAGATGCCTAAGGACTCAAAAGGAAAACAGTCTTTAAACATTCCTATCCTTATTTTGTCTAGCAGTTTCCAGCTCTGAGTACTAGCCTGTGGGGATCCTGTCACCTGTACCAAACTGCCCCCATGGGGTATCAGACTGCCTGGAGGTGCTCTGGATAAGCTGCTTCATTTTAAACTCAAAAGCACACTTTTGGATGTAACACAGATTTGACATGTCTTGTTAACTAATATGGAGGTACCTGTGTAACACAGCATGGTATCAATATGGACTGGGAACATTCCTCTCTCCTAAAAATATTCTCAAAGAAAAAGGGAATTAATGAAACTGTCCCTGAATTTTTATCATCCTGAAATTCTCCAAGCAAAGCACCTTAACTTTCTCAGAGACTCCTGTTCATAGGTAGAGATTTCCTAACATCTTCCTAAAAAGCAAATTTTGATGCTTTTCCTTAAACTGTGACATATGTATTTCAAAGTCACTATCCAATCTCCATCCAAAAACCAAGAGTACTCCTGGTTGAAAGTTTGAGGGTTACCTCTGTGCAGAAAGAAATATGTGGCCAGTTTCTTTCTTCTTGTTTTATACTTGTCAGACCACTGGATGCCATCGGGTAAATGAAGCTTTAAATTATATGACAGATCCACAAAATAGGGAATTCTCTTAATTCTGGAATGCTTCCATGTTATACCATCATCTTTGGCAAAGAGGATGCCAACTGTGAAATGAGAGCTGGGGTGTGATTACAATAGTCCTGACAGGAGAAGAAGCATCAATGGGAGCAGCAAAACAGCCATGACAAAGATTCTAAAAACTCCAGAGAAAAATGCAAATAGTAGACAAACTAAAAACCTATCACCACCTTAAAGGATTTCCTTGTCTTCATCCTCCCCCTCCAAAAGGATGCCCCACAACTCATCATCAAATATCTGGGGTCATACAAAAAAACCAAAACAAAGATACATCACTGTGCAGTATGTCTACTACACAATAGCATATGTATAATCATGATCAAGGCATTATCTGGACCAACATGTTAAAAAATATAATTATGTCTAAATACAGTTAATGGGCTGGAAAATGGCTCAACAGCTTAAAATATCTAATGACTTTGAGAGCAGCTTAATTATAACTGCATTAACTCTAGGCTCATGCATGTACTCATTTATTGTAGCAGTCATGAAAAAATGTTTGAGTCCCAGTACAGAATTTTTGCTAGAAGAGCTTCTTAAAATAATTTTCGTATTTATTTCTGATCCACTTCCCTTTAAAAAATCCTATGCTCCAGCACCCTAAAGGATCAGGCATTTCAGCTGGTTTAATCACATTTTAGGCACTGCAGTATGGCAAGATGCCCACCTGTGCAAATGTCGGGAATTAAAATAGTTTTAGGACAAGCAATGTGCCAATGTGCCGGTTCTCTTAACAGAAGAGAAAGTGCAAGGGCAGTACACACTGCATCTTTCAAAGGCACTTATCAGTGTTTTGTTGCCAAAACAGGAGGTGGCGTTCCACACAGATCTATCATCCTGGATTCAGTGCTACTCAGTATTTTTATTAGGAGAAAAGAAATAAGCCTAAATTAAACTTTCACATGAAATAAAATTAAAAGAATACTGCACAAACTGGGGAAATGGTTTGAGGAAAACAGAACATAATTCAATAGGAAGTAACACAAATGCTGAATCTGTGATATTTAGCTCTGAGCTGGATGGAAAAACTGCATTTTTACTTGAACTTAAAAATTTGTAAAGTAATTAGAGACGGGAATAACAAGAACAGTCTGAAGTATGTGAACTGGAACTGGCTGTTTAGAGAAGAAAATGGAGGGCATAAGAAAGCTAGGTAATTTCAACTTTGTAAAAAGACAGGTACAGAGCTAATAAGTCCATCTCCTGTATGGGCAAAACTAAACATAATGACTTTAAATTGTACCAGAAGAATTCAGTCAGATATCATGAAAAGTCAAAAGCAAACCTAATGGTGAGGATAGCAAGTGATGAGTACAGCCCACCTGGGCAGGCAGGTTCCAGCGTCCACTGATGAAAACTAAAGAACAAGCTTGGGGTGTGTTCCTGGGGTCGTCATAGCCCTGGCTGGGCTTGACTTTGTACATCTCTGTTTTCATCAATGATCAGAAGCTGCTGTTAAGTTTATACTTGTTCTGTTTCTTGTCTAGAAGAAGGAAGTACATCCTCCACAAAGGATCTCTTGAGCAATGTCTTTAACTTATATGGTGGTTCCCCGCTCAGTACTAGGGTGCCTCATTTACAGAAAGGGAGCTGCTTTTTGCCTGTTCTACAAGTTTAAGAAATAAGTCTTGAAAAACAAATCAACTTTGAACAAAACATACAAAACAAAACAAAAAAAAATAAAAACTCATTGTAATATAAAGGGGGGGAACAAACTGATGGATTGTTCTTGTCGGCACTTTGCTGAAAGGCATAATTTTAAGACAGCTACTGTAACAGAAAATGAATTGGCACTTCACACTCCAATATACTGTGAAGCTTTACAAATGCTATTTTTATTCTTCTGATGTTGCCACTAAGACCATACACATTGGAGACAAACAATCCCCATTCTGAGGCCTACATGAGCCTGAGTCCTGGAGAAATCACTGATAAAGACAGCTGTATGATAGTACTGGGTGGGTGCCCATCCTCTGGATGTGCAGATGTACTGAGGCATGACATAGCTCCTCTCTCCAGTTCTAACACCTGGCTTTCCATTCTTCAAAACAATGACTAAAAAAAAATTTCATTTGCTCTTCCTTTCTGCCCGCAGAAGGAACAGGGTGACAATGATGACCATAGCCAGCTTCTCCACTGTCACCCTTTTACTTGTAAACCTGGACTTGGAATGGAGGAACACACCAGCATTTAAAGTACAAACACTATCATGCTGTGAGCCTCATCTTTCCTGCACACCAGGGAGACCAAAACCCTTCTCAAGACATGAGAAGCACACTTGAAGTGAATACTTGCCCACATGCTGAAATCAGAGCTCACGCACCGCTCTGATGTAGTGCTGACATCAGTTTTAGAACAACACTTGAGAGACTGAACATCGCTTGTCAAACAAATATTAAAGCTTATAACTTTAAAGTGGGAAACCTGCGTATTCAATATTTTGGTTTTGCATATTTTATGTCTGGTGACAGTATTTAAGTTTAGGATAATATGAACATTGTTGCCATGGAAATTCAATTTGTAAAGTGCCCCAATGTGCTATGAATGAAATAATACCAAGAGGCCCTGGTTCAAAGACAAGGACTCTTCTGGAATTTCCAGATTTCATTAAAACAAAAGTTAAACAATCTCATTATTTCTTTGCTGTACTTTTATCCACACCTGGACAAACTGTAACACAAGAGCACTTTAGACCAGCAGAGGTCAGGTAGCAACCACCCTATAGCATGCATGAAGTCCAGATCTGTGGGGGCTTTTTTTCAGCAGACATGGACCAAAGGAGGAGAAGATCCTTCCTTACGCTGTTGATTTATTTTCATCTAGTAATGCAGTATTTTTGCACAGGTGTTGTGGTTTTAAGTCCAGCTGGAAATCAAACACCACACAGCTACTCACCCAACCCAGCCTCTCCTCCCCCAACAACCCCAGTGGAATGAGGAGGAGAATCAAAGTCAAGCTTGTATATTGAGATAAGAACAGTTTAATAATTGAAAATAAATTAAAATGCAATAATGATTGTAAATAATTATGGCTAATAATAATAGAAAAAATAAGTGATGCACAATGCAATTGCTCACCACCCACTGACCAATGCCAGATCCCCCTTCCTGAACCCAGACCAACTCCCCTTTCAGGCAACTCCTGTTATATAACTCCCAGTTTATATAACAGTTCTGTGGTGTGGAATATCCCTGTCCCAGTTATGCTCCCTCCCAGTATGTTTTTTCTTTGTACCTTTTCACGGGCAGAGCATGAGACAAGGAAAAGACTTAAGATAAACACAACTTAGCAAAAACCCAAAACATCAGTGTGTTATCAACACTATTCATATTCCAAATGCAAAACCCAGCACAGTAACAGCTACTGAGAAGAAATTAACTCTATCCTAGCTGAAACCAGGACAACAGGTCAGACCAAATCTGACTGCAGGCTGCTCATTTAAAGGGTCCAGACACATGGGCAGGGACTCCCTTTGGCTGTGTGCTATAATGCCATGCACTATACATAAAGCTTGTGTAAACAATTTCCTGGGAACTCTTCATATTTTACTTATAATTTACATGGAGCTGTATTTAAGGGAAATCAATTTTTAAGTAAACAAGCCAGCATTTATAGTTGTTTAAGTAAAAATGCCTCAAATATATTGTACATAGAAAAAAGCTGTAATAAAACATGTTCTAAAATGGAGCATAATTATTAAAGAAATTAAAAGATGATTGTTAAAGAAATTAAATATCATTTGCAATTAACTAATAGACCAATTTATATCAGACCACCCTAGCCAAGATTTTAGGTCAACTAATTCAGATCTCCTTGTATCTCAAATTAAAATACTGCATCACTAGGTTAAAATAAACATTTCTCTTTTTTTCGGCTTCTATTCAGTTAGCTTAGAAATTAATTGAAAAAGATAGGTAACTCTGAGAGAGGAGAGCCTTTTTTCTGAAGTTATGGGAGCAGTTATACCTGACAAGGCTTAAGTTTCAACCTTCTGCAAAACTTCAACAAAACTAAATGTTCCCCATTAGTGGAACTAATCCCAGAATGATTCAATCCTCAAAACTCATCCTCCTTGCTTAACTACCAAAGTATTTTGCTGCCTTCCAATACACATAACAAGTACTGACTGGTATAACTATTATTTAAATAGCTTCAAACACAGAAATAAATAGAATGTTATGTGAAATAAATAAATAAATAAATAAATAAAGCATTATTTAAATCAAGCATATGCTATTTGTTTAGGCTGCTTACATATGCAGTGGAATATCAGAGAGACAGTTGTAGAAAATGTCTATGACTATGGGTGTGTTCCAATTTCTCTCTCGTAGAAAAAGCCTGTTTCTCCACCTGCTCTCACACCCTTCTCCTGATTTACACCTCCTGGGCCAAGTGCATCTGCACCAGCACTCTGAACTGATCAGTGAGGTGAACCCATATCTATGTGCCAGCAGCAGGGTCTGTGAGATGTAACAAAGAGAGGAGTGACGGGCAGCTTAGGAGAGGGTGGAAATTCTTACCATGATCTGGTATGCTCAAGGTCTCATCACATGAAAGCATCATCTATCTCACTACAGAACATACATGCAGGCACATGAGCCAGCTGGCATTGACATGTGTGATGCAGGCGCTGTGGCATTACAGGAAAACAGACCTGACTCTCAGTTAGTTATTACACCCCTTTTCAAAGGACTGGCTATTCACACTCTCAGATCGCACATCATAAAGTGCAACCATGATGTGTCTGCTCCAAAGTCTCTTCTACCCTCTCTATAAGTTGCCAAGATACCTTGGTGAAATTACTACCTTCATTTGTTTATTTATATATTTTTCTAAAATCTCAGTTCTAACTAGAAATGTGGAAGAAAACAAGCCTGCCTGAAGGCAGCAGGCCTTCAGGTACTGCCAAAAGTCATCCCTCAGATGAAGTCAGAGAGGCTGTATTAGATTTATATGTGGCTGGAGGCATTCCCTCTTGGGAACCTTAACATTTAACTTCCATCACCATACTGTATACACTGGTAAAAGGCTTAATATTTTATTAATAGTATTTCAGAAAGTATCTTAACACACCTTTACATGAAGTAGTCAGGTGTTTTACTCCATCAGCACAACGACCTCTGGCACACGTGCACGCTCACATGCTTTGTCTATATCTCATTCTCACTGGATGAAATGGAAAGCCCTCTGAAATGAGTAAGACAGGGAATCATTCTCTGAGTTATTAGCCTAAGATAATGCATTTGTGTGATAACACATCTCTTACTGAGGTCAAGAGGAACCATACGAACACATGAGTACATAATTTGACCCACACGGTTCTTCATTTTCATGGGAGACAACAACAACAGGTATGCCATCATGGTAGAAGAGTTATATGACAGGCCTCTACTTTTTCAATATCTTTGCTTTTTATTAGGTACTCCTTCAATCTGTCTTTAGCTTTTCCTTTGTCAAAGTTCTCTGAAAGAGAAGGTCCCTGAGAAGGAGAGTAGAAAGGACACTGCCTGTTCAGAACACTTTCTCATAAATGCATGAATAAAGCACAAGTCGCCTTTGTCAGTTGGAAGGTTCTGGTGAAGTGGTGCGATGTTTTTCATTATTTGGAGTGAATAAAGGTGCTTTTGATGAGATGCCACCTGTCACTCTTCTTTAACCAGCAGGTAGCCATTCTGACAGCACTGTGACAGCTGAATCGAGAAACTTTTCTTTTATATAATCTCCAAAATTCAATATAAGCAATCCTGTGCTAGGATCTAAAATTCTTTCATCTCGTGTCATAAGTTATGCTTGAATTACAGTTCATGAAAACTTGACACACACTTTTAGCTATCCAGAAATGCTTTTCTGATTGTCAGATTTTTCTTTAAATATGTACAAAAATTTTGGGGTTTTTTAGTTCTTTGTTTCCCACCCTCTGAAGTTTAACTTTTTCACATCAGTTGTCCAAAGAAGGTTGTTTTTTCAATTATAGGTTATCTCTATATAAATTAAGGAATATACCCCCATCCCAATACCAAACTAATATTTAAGTCGTGAAACAGAAAAATACAAGTGAGATCTTGGTTAGAGTTATGAAAACAGCATAGTGTTATGTTCCAGAATATTGCAAAATTATTTTATTAAATGCACTTATAACCATTCTGACACCTAGATAAAATGTTATTGTTCATAACATTTATACACCAAGAAGCTTTGTTTTCAGTTCAAAATACACTCTATTGTGTTGTGACACAGTGATGTACTACTATATGAGCTCCCTGATACCGTCACTTGCATTAGTGAACTTCCAGCCCTCGTACAACATGAGACACAGTCACTTCACAACATGAGATAAACAAAGGCAGCAGAAAAAAACATGACCCCATCCTTGTTCTCCAAGGAAGACATACTTTGTCATGATTACTTGTACAAATTCAACCACCTTTCACTGAGTTTTATCTGCTTAAGGCTCAGCTTCATATAATGTAAATCTTTTCCACTTAGAATATACTTAAAATTATATTTTCCACTTAAAATATACTTCATCCTTTGGCACAGGAAATTAAATTAGTTACCTAATTTTCTTTCTGCAAATTTGTATATTAAGCATGGATTGATGATTAGAACGCTCAAAAGCTGTGATTAATACATTTTGCTGTACCAGTCTCTATGCTTGGGAAACTTGCAAGTTTTCTAGCAATACATGTAAAGCTCAAAAAGCTTCCTTTAAAAAACAGAATTGCCATTGGAGTTGTTTGAAAGACCTTTCTGCGAGGCAGCTGATGAAATACCAAAGAAGGTTTGGATTGCACAAGTATTACATTTAGTAGGAAAATCCACTAAAGTGGTTATTACATTCCTATTAGATAATGTCAAAAATGCAGGGGGAAAAAAAAATAAATCTAGGGATACATACCATATGATGTAGAATTAAAAAGCTTTATTCTTTCAATCAGAATTATTTTAATTCAAGTAAACACTAACTCAGCCACAATAACCACATATATCTCAGCTGTATAGATGAAAGTCTATGGAAAAATAAAAGTTGTGATCAGTTGTGATCTGTTCTTATTGCTCTTCCACCTGCTTAACTCATTGAGGAGGGAAAGGCTTGAAGTGAGGTATGAAGAAAGTTAGCCCAGGAAGCAGATCTTTTTGTCCCAAGACTAGATATGCTAAGAATAGTTCCACAATAAGACTGAATCATGAGCTCAGTGGTAGTATACTTCTGTAGTTTTAGTATCCTGCTGACAGCACTAGTTGCTAATGCAATTCCAAAGACATGATGAAGCTACTGAATTCACAAAAGATAAAAGTTTAAGGGTTATCTAAAATAATTTGAATGAAACATGTATTGTTTTAAACCTCTGTTTGCAAAGTTGAACCAACAATACATTGTTTACCTTCCTTGAAATTTAAAGTCTGATGGAGAAATTAGGTTTCTATTTTAGATTGGTTCAAATATTGCACAAACCCTTATCTAAGTATTTTGACTGCATTTTAGAGTCAGCTTGAAATTGTGCTTGGAGTAGTCTTCTATGTTTGTATATTTTTTGAACATCATGCAGGAATGAAATACAATGTGTTTTATATAAACCTAATGTGTAAGTATAACTGTACTGGCCATAACAAATATGCTCCAAATTATACCACCTGATCCTACAAAATGCTCAGTTATATAGAAAACCAGTTAGATTCATCCTTGTTTATTTTAGGTACTTATGCTTATTGTACTTCTCTTAATCTTTAAAATATTAATTTATGAGTTGGCACTGTTTCAACAGAATTTTTACAATTCAGGAAAAAATATTATTTTAGCTTTCTGTAAATATATATGCTTCAATTGTCATATAATTTGCTTAATAGTGTATAATCTGTGGCCAACTCGATGAATGATGTTCAGAAATTTTTCTTATAAAATATTCTTTGTTCACAAAATAACCACTTAAAATCCAATTTCCACAGCATTTACCAGCAGCTTTACTGTAAGAAAATATTATGCTTCAAAGATGCTGAAAATTTCCTAAATCTAAATAGATTATCTCTAACTCCTGGCAACACATAATGCTTGCAGATGAAAAACAGCAATGCTATTTTGTTCTGTAAACATTTGTAAATATGCTTTTTTTTTTTTTAATAGAGATTTACAAATTATTTTGTGCTACAAGTAATCTAGTTTTACTTCTGCCCAATTGCTAATAAGCGTTGATGGCACATGCATGATGGGAGAGTGTTACAGCTAAGATAGTCATGATCAAACTCCCAAGGCAGAAACCAAGACTGGAAATCTGTGCCTGATTCATTTTAACTCATCCAGGCATTCTTGCTAAGCTTTTGCCCTTGTAACAATCATCACTTAATACAGCAAAGTTAATCTAAAAAGGAAGTATTTTTACCACTAAATACACCATTTTGGTTAATTTCTCTAACACATCACAATTAACAAAGTTTTACATTTTATGTGCCTTGCTTGCAAGTACTGGAACTTATTTTTATTGGAGGTTATAATAATATAACTCAACAGTAAATACAATAAATAATTATTATTATTTAAACATTCTTTAAATATTTAGCTTGCTGAAATAATCTCATTTTTTTTCTTTGAAACTGCTTAGTGTATGACATTTACATAACTACTGATTCTTCTCTAGATATACAATGAAATATCCTTCTCTGAATTACCATGCAACTCCTTGCTCTTGCCTCTCTCTTTCTTTCAGCCAATGCCTGGACCATCATGTGTTATGCCTGAAATTTCCTCATAAACATTTCAGAACACAAGCTAAGGTTCTTTGAATGTGACATATATATAACAACAGTGTAAAACTCAATTACTATGTCATACTGGGCTATAAGGAATACTTTTTTTCTTTTAATTTTGAAAGTAAAACCTTGGAATTGAAGTAATCAGGTGGTTTCCTCCAATTTGGACTTCTTTTTCAAAATATTAGAGCACATGTAAATATTCAAATCTTGAACACTATACAGGTCTATATTTATACAACAGCTTGAAAGAAACTTGCAAAGCAACATAACAAAATGTATATGTGTCACATCTGATATGCTCCAGTGACAGTTTTTTTAATGGAAAAACTGCAGCATGTCTAAAATCCAATTACTTTCCAACCTTTTGAAACAATGTAATGAAGCATCTCACACACCTTAGAAGACAGAATACTGTTGCACAAACAAACTTAGAAATTACATATTCTGATGTTCAAGCAAGCAAAAACACTAGAAAATTCGGACCATTGATACACTGAAAATTGACAGCAATTTTGTGTCCTCGCACTGTTATTAAGTGTTCAATGCAGCCAAGCTTTTAAGGTAATCTGAACAGTATCTGAATTCTTATAATTATGTTACTCAAAGAATGATCTGTCCTTTGCTAAAGATTTCCATACACCTGCAGCAGACCTAGGTCCATCAAGTGCAACATTATTTTATTTATCATGCTCTATTGCATTAGTCCATATGAAATTATGTTAAAAAGTGATAGGTTCTGAATTCATTTAATATGGATTTCTACTGAAAATTATTTAAGAAGCAGTCCAGTGCTTCTTGCTAGACAAGTTATTGAATGCTTTGAATAAAGACAATTTCATAGCACAAGCCATCCAGCTGTTCAGCAATGTGTTCTTATTTCTTCATTTTCAGTTGTTTGGGACTGCTGTCCAAATCCATGAGCATATTGTGGTAACATGAGCAACATGAAGCCTGAGCCAACCAAAAAAAATGCTTAGGTTGAGGTATTGTTGTTAAGCAATAAAAGTCATCTGTTTGACTCAGAGTGTTACAATGGTCCACAAACTGTCTTTCGCAAATAAAGTCAAAGTCCTGATGAATGTAGTAGTAGTACTTTTTGCTTCTTCAGTCAGAGATGACAATACCCCATCACATCCAGTAAAAGAAACTCAGCAGAGAAATGAAGTTTTTTCAGTTCCAGTAGATTTTTTTGTTCATTCAAGTAGCAAAAAGAAGATGGAGATAATACCACCAAATTATCAGGTTCTGTTGAGAATTGCACATGAAAAATACTGAAGAATAGGGCATGATTTGAAAATAGGTTTGGTACAACAGTCCTTTCCACAGCATTCCTTAGGGATCAATTCAGTTCCATAATATCCCAAGGTACTATGCCACTTTTTAGGTAAATTGATGCAAATTCTATTAAAATTTATTTTGTTTTTAGCAATACCTCTGACTTTTTGCGTTCTACAAGACAAAAGGATAAACAAGTATGGGTGGAGGTTAACAGATGGCTGATAACTACTGGAGTTGCTATCTCAACAATACTTAATCAGTTAAACTTCTACCATAATCTTAATGTATTTCAGCTTACATCTATCCAGACATGAATCTACATTTGGCCATATGGTAAATTTAACACATGGAGGGTGGAGGAATGATTATTTATACCACATAGCTTAAAATGTCTGATTTGTAGTCTCTCTAAGCAGCCTACATAGCTCAGGTGCTCTGAATCACCCTGTAGAAGAGAAAAATTCTCTCCATTGACTGCCTTGAGAGTCTTGTCTCAGATGTTTGGTAGTTCAATCAGATTATGCAAATCTCCCCATTCTCCTCCTCCATCTGTCCCCCACACACATCTATACATGTAGCTCATACCTAAGAGCTTTTAGAGAGGATGCAGTAATGGGAGAACAGCAGACTAATGCTGTGTAGAGCCCACAGGACACCTCAGTGTTTACTGCTTCATCTACGGTGTCATTGCTAATAAAAGACACAATACAGTTTAATAACAGAAAGGAAGCTAAGTTCACTCAGAACTCTGAGATGTGAGATAAATAAAGACAGTGTTTGAAGCAGAATACATAAGGGAACAAGGATATCCTTCACTTCTCCCTTTTCACTCCTGTGCTTAAAGGTCTAGGACACAGAGCTGAACACCATAAGGGTGAGAGATACCATACTGGGTTAGGCAGAACAGTCTTAAAAGCACTTTCTGAAAGAAAGAGGTATACATAAATTAGGTGAGAAATTTTGCAGAATTAGAAAATCACCTCTTCAAAAGATTTCTACAAAGCAGAGCACCAATCCCAAGTTAATTTGAGAGTGTGCACTTCTATAGTTTTATTGTCCCATTTGAATGCCTAACATTTTAAAAAGAGGTCCTTTTTTTCAAAGTCCTACAAACCAAAAGCTAGCTTTTTAAACATTGCAAAATATGGCAACATTTGTGATTGCCAAATAATCCCTTCTAATAATTTTCCTCTTTATTACCTATCTTTGTAAATAGTTCACACTACAAACCTGCATTATCGTAACTTTATTACTGGTTTCCCAAAGAATTCAATTCATTGATGTCCTCACATACTCAACGCCACTGCTTTAAATACCAATTTCCAGAGGAAACTTCAGTATTTCAAGCACATCAGTGAATGAGATTGAAAATATCCAGTTGAAAAAGGTTTGTTAGATCTCTGTTATACTTTAAATAATTTCAAATGTAAAATAAATTATACATTGCCACATGATGCTTCTAATTCCATTAAACAACACTTTCTTCCCTTAGTAAGTAGAAGTAGGAAAGACAGGAACTACATGTCAAACCACATGGTTATCCCTTGAGAGGCTGAAATGCAGTAAAAAATTCAAATATATGTATACATAAGAAGTAAACTGGGGAGCCACTTACATTGCTCTTTCCTCACCCTGCTGCACAGCCTAGCCACAGTAATGACACTGCCTCTCCCTGCACCCATCAGAAGGAAGCAATGTGCTTAGGGACACAGCAAATGAGGGCAAGCAGTACCCTCAGGTGGGATGTCATTAGGAGTCAAATTACTGAAAGCACCTACCCTGAAATCTGACTCACCTAATATTCTGATTCATGCTAAAATAAGATTTTGGACTTGCTCATAAAGATACTCTGTGCAAGTGGCAATACCTGAACAACTGTAAATTTTCTGCTTGAATGTTTACCTGTCAGAAAAAACAGCATCAATTAACCAAACTTCCCTGCAGGAACACACTGATTTCCACAGCAACACAAACTGAAAAGTCCATCATGAATTTCCTTCAAAGGAAAAATGTTGGCTCTGTCAGAGGACTCTGCCTGTTGCACAGCATCATAGCCAATATTTTGCTCTGTGATGTTATGATCATAAGACACAGGTACAAACTGGAATACAGGAAATTTCACTTTAATAAACATTTTCTTCACCGTGGCCATGTTCACTGCTAGTGGAACAAGTTCTCCAGAGATGCTGTGGAGTCTCCATCTGTAGAGATATTTAAGGCACAACTGGACACAGTGCTGGCAACCTACTGTATCTGACCCTGTGCTGAATGGGGGATAAGACCAGATGATCCAGTGAGGTTCTTTCCAGGGTCAACCATGCTGTGATTCCTCTCACC
Organism: Ptilonorhynchus violaceus; assembly: GCA_013397565.1. NCBI lineage: Eukaryota > Metazoa > Chordata > Aves > Passeriformes > Ptilonorhynchidae > Ptilonorhynchus > Ptilonorhynchus violaceus. The sequence continues at coordinate 1,995,011 of VZRJ01002577.1, read as the reverse complement.
TGTTATCACCACACAGCCTAAGAGGTATAATATGCCCTAGTCACAATTAATATGTTAGTGGATACTGAAATGAAAATAAATATGGGAGAAATTTAGTTTTATTAGAGATATGAGAAGAGAAATGGTTTGTTTACATTCAGAATAGATTAGTTCCTATTACTAGTGGTAACACTCACGATGAGCTCAAGGTACTGGTGAATGTGCTTTATGTTTCTCAGATACGTACAACCTGCGTTTTCATTGCACCACACACTCTGATCCACTCTGCAGCGGGATTTTCTTCATTTTACCTCAGATTACATTCTCCAGGGAGCCAATGAACATATCTACATTCAAACTCTCCTTTCTTTCCAGATATCATGCAATGATTAGATAAAATATTACATTCAATACGGCACTGGAGGAGAGGAAAGAAAACTGTAATTTAATTAAAGGATTGCTATAGCATTTTAACTGACACATAACTGTTCCCTCACACTTGTGATTTGAAAAAAATCAGTCTGTCCATCATTTCTCTCTCTGTGGCTGGGCTTAAAAAAGAGAAATTGTTAGGCATACTTATATTAGTGTAACTACTTTAATAAGTATAGAAGACATTGTAAAAGGAAAGTGATCATTGTGAAGGTTCTTCACCAAAAAAAAAAATCTTTCTGTAGACTACCCTGGAATATCCTGATAATCCATTTTAACTAATCACTTGCTTTTCTTCTAGAAATTCTAGATGTGAGATGGGTTTGGAAAAAATATCTCTCAATTCAAAACATAGAGATATTTTCACTAATAGCCTAATTTTCACTAAAATCATCAAAAGAGATACATGCATTTATGTATGGTTAAGGCACAGCATGATACCATGGATAGAATACAAAGGAGGAGTTAGGTTGGTTTTTTTTTTGTATTTTATTGGGAAACTTTTTTGTTCTCTGTGGGTCATTTGAGAAATCAATGTCATTTTAATACCTGTCATGGGTTGTGCCTAACTTGAGAACACAAAGACTTCACTGTTCTCATATACAGAGTGTAAATTGAGCAAAATGAAGCTAAGGGGATAATGTCATTAGAAAATAAATGTTTTGTAAATAACAATAACATCAGTAGCAACAATCTTGAGAGTTTTATTTACATGAAACTGAAAGTAGGAAGCAGTCCTAGAAGAGAAGATTTCATAAGACATGGACAGGTATATGTTGGGGAAAAGTCTGGAAAACAGAAGATGTACTCCTAAAGAAAGTTCACAGAAGGTTGCTTTGATACACACGCCTTTCTTTTTTCCTGAAAATTGTAAAATTCAGTCACAAATACTTAAATAACATTTTTCTTCTAATCTGAAATTACAAGTAGTCTATTTGTACAATATGAAAAAGAAACACCAACAAATAGAAAAAATAGCCACAAGATTCAGTTGATTAAAATTTGCTTGAGATGTAGCCAATGCCATTTTCATTTACCTGTAATTTTGTTCTTCTGTAAAGTCCTAAATCCAAAATACTTCAATTTATGCGCCTTAGTAACCAGAAAGCCACTTAACACTGTGCTATCCAGGGATTATATTAAACTGAGAGCCACAAGCAAAAAAAGCCCCTTGATAAATAGCTAAATGGGAGCAGGCTGAAAGTGTTTTGATTTGTAGCAGGACTACTTTTCCCTTATCTACCTGGTTATTAAAATCCACATGCTAATGTATTGAAACAACCTTTTAAAGAAGAAGGTGACCTTGTGCCTGGCAAAATTTGACCCACTAAGGCTGCTTCAGCAGAGTGACACAAAACATCCAGTGACACACGAGCAAGGACAGGACAGAGCTTCAAATCCCTTTCCATTCTTTTTCCATTCTGCAAATCTGCCTGTCGTCAGCATTGAGCACAGCCAGGGTCATTCAGCACACTGTCACACATGGTAAAGTATTCCGCTCGCTCAGGCAAAAAGTGAAGTTCCCAGTCTGAAGCATGTAGGTTAGGTATGGAATTGGGAACAAGAATCCCAGTTCACTCCAGAAAATTCAGTAGTCAAAGTAAGTAGAACAAGGCGTTAGCAGCCGTGCTTGCTCCTGAGATTTTTTCCTGTTGCTGGGGAATGTCAGGATTTCTCCAACCCTTCTATGGATGCAGAATAGAGAAAACCTGACATCTTGCTGATGGCAAGAGAGGGCAGGGTATTGCAGCAAGAGACCTAGAAAAGGTTAAAAATAATGGAAACACCACCTCCCTCATTATCTAAATTACTAAATCTGTAAAAGGTAGAGTTCAAAGAATGAGTAAAGAACCTTGATGACTTTGTGAAGTATTTTTCAGACCAGGATAACATTTTCTTTACATTAAGTAGAATCACATTCATTGTCTAATTAATTCTCTCTGAATTAGAACACGGTAAGACAAAAGGTTTGCCAATTGTCCCCATCTAGAAATCTGAGTAGATTAGTGCTGATTAAGATGACATGATGCAGTTTGAGAACATCCTCAGCCCAGCAGAATATTTAAAAATACATTTTCCAGATACAGATTTTCTAAAATTGACACAAAATACTTCACTTTCTGGATGAGCCGGAAACAGCATCTAAACTAACTAGTTTAGACTAGATTTCACCTGGTTTTAAACAACTACTCCATTATCACTGTCATGGATAGTGCAATTTAAGGCTGTGACTAGCTAGCTAATGCCTAAGAAAGATGTAGTAGGAATCCTTGTCTAATTTTAACAGAGAAAAATTCAGAAGTCTTTTGAGACAGTATAATTAATACACAATTGAATACTGTTCAAACAACTCTAATGGAATCCACATGAAGCTTTTTTTAATGAAAAGTACTCATTTATAGGAAAAGTATTTCCTATAAAAAAGAGATTAAACTATTAGAGAGCGTCCAAAGGAGGGCCATGAGGGTGGGGAAACCTTATGAGGACCTGCTGAGGACACTGGGTTTTTTCAAGCTGGAGTAGACTGAGGGGGGACCTCATTGTGGTCTTCAGCATCCTCACTGAGGGGAAGTGCAGGAGCAGACACTGATCTCTTCACTCTTGTGACTGGTGACAAGACTCAAGGGAATGGCATGAAGCTGAGTCAGGGGAGGTTTAGATTGGATGTCAGGAAAAAGTTTTTTACCTAGAGAGTGGTTGGGCACTGGAAGAGGCTCCCCAGGGAAGTGGTCACAGCAGCAGCCTGTCAGAGTTCAGGAATCGTTTGGACAATGCTCTCAGGCACGTGGTGGGACTCTTGGGCTGTCCTGCATGAGGCCTGGAGTTGGACTCGATGATCCTGAAGGGTCCCTTCCAACTCAGCATATTCTATAATTCTATTATTATGACTAAATGCACACCCCATTTCCTGACAATCACATAGCCCTGACCAAAGACTGCCCTACATTAGATTCTTCATCCACAACCCACCACAAAGTAAGATTTAAGAGACTTGGTCTTAATTGTCCCTGTTAGTCACAGGTGGTTATTACCATATCACTTTACACATAGGCAAAAAGGCATTATTTTTCACTCCTTCTCAGAGCTCCCCAAAGAACCACATTACCTCTTTTATGCTTGCTGGTGTGTGCATGCGTGTGGGAAGGTGCTCTTCTAAACACAACACCTCTACATCAGACCAGGACATAGTATTCTCCAAGGCTAGATTAAGCCCCAGCATATGGTTGACATAAAACAATGTGAACAAAGCATTACTAATCAAGTGTTTCAATTACTGCATCCAATTAAACTAAATAAAATGCCAGCTATGAGGCACCTAAGAAAAAAAATAATCATGAAATTAAACCAAAGAGTTGAGTTCACTAAAACAAAATTTGACAAAATTAAAACACCTCCTGCGAATATGTAATTCTGCGATCAAAGTAGGCTAGTTCTTCTACAACTCCACTCAATGCAGTGATTGTGATTGACCTTGAGTATTCCTGATTCAGAATCCATGTTGAGAACTCTGCAAGAAATGGTTTCTGTGTTAAGACAGTGCAGTCACAACGGATCTTTGTAAAGATCAGGCAATGTGTTGAGTTAATCAACTGGCTGACTGCTCCTGAGAAATCATAGTGAACGCCCTTCAGAGCAGCCACCCATTTTATCATGGGCTGTGTTGACTCTTGAGGTTGAAGAATAGTTGAAACACTGATATTTAAGGTTAGGTCATTGGCATTTGTCCAGATCATGCTTCCTTATAACAGTCAAAGGAACAGACATAGATTAATTTTTATCTTGTTATGCATTCATTTTGTATTTTGTTTTAAATAAGGTAATGCATAGAAGACACTCGTTGAAAAAAAATGGAAATAAAATTAGGAATTCTTTTAGGATAAACACGACTCAAGTGAAACTTCAGGTGTGTGCTTAGCAAATTAAATAGCTGATCCCTACACAAATTCTGACTTAAATCTTTAGGGTTTCTCTAAAGCAGAAAGAGAAACTTTAAAGGCCAGGCAACAGTGATTTGAAGGATGAATGAAGAATCTCTGACTTCGTGGATCCCATAGCTGAAGGTCTCCTCAAGACGGAACGCAAAGACAAAAAACGTTATCTGAAAGTTAGGCGAAGTAACAGATGCCAGAGAGTACTTCCTCTGACCTGGGAACAGAAGAGAGTCTTTTCAACCTGAACATACATGCATAGACGACTATTTTTCTGTTTTCTGTCTCCTGGATTGTATTTCAAAATGAGATTTGCCTCTATTTGCTATTCAGAAGAATAATAGCTAAATGGAAGTACATATACGCCAAGGTGATATATTGCTTATCAGTTCTTATTCATTGTTCCTGATTGAATTTGAGACAGAAAACTTATTGATTGGAAAAAAATATTTTTTCTGCCACTCACACAGGAGATGACAGAAAGAAAGTGATATTGAACACTGACATACATCATAAGTACAAGGATTAAATATGGCTGTATGGTGTTCAAGTGATTAGTACCGCCTGGCCAGCTGGTTCTTGCTATGTTGACTTTTGGCTTAGAGAAAATGAAATAACCTTCAATGTTATTTGGCATCTGGATAAACAGAAGCACAGGCACTTGGGTCACAATAGCCTCATGGAGTGCTATAGGCTTGTGGAAGAGTGGCTGGAAAGCTGCCTGGCAGAAAAGGACCTGGAGATGCTGGTCAACAGCAGCTGGACACGAGCCAGCTGTGCCCAGGTGGCTCAGAAGGCCAATGCATCAGCAATAGTGTGGCCAGCAGGACAAGGACGGTGATTGTCCCCCTGTACTCGGCACTGCTGAGCCTGCACCTCGACTGCTGTGTCCAGTTCTGGGCCAGTCCCTGCAAGAAAGACATTGAGGTGCTGAAGTGTGTCAGAGAAGGGCAGTGGAGCTGTGGAAGAGTCTGGAGCCCAGTTCTTATGAGGAGCAGCTGAGGATTGTTTAGCCTGGAAATAAGAAGGCTTGGGGAGGACATTATTGCTCTCTACAATCACCTGAAAGAGGTTGTAGGCAGGTAGGGGGTGGTCTCTTTTCCCAAGTAACAAGCTACAGGACAAGAAGAAATGGTCTCAAGTGGTGCCAGTGATGGCTGCAACTAGGAGGGTTTCCCAATAACCTAACGGGATAGTAAGAAAAATTTCTTCACTGAAAGGGTTGTCAAGAGCTGAAACAGGCTGCTCAGGGAAGTGGTTGAGGCATATAAAAGACATGCAGTTGTGGCACTATGTTGGTTTTGCAGGGCCTGGTTTTTGGTAGCAGGGAGGCCACAGAGGTGGCTTCTGTGAGAAGCTGCTGGAAGCTTCCACCATGTCCAGCAGAGCCAATCCCTGATGGCTCTGACAATGGACGTGCTGCCGGCCAAGGCTGGGCCAATTAGAGATGATGGAAACGCCTCTGTGATAACATATTTAAGAAGAAAGTACAACAAAGTCTGGGGCAGTTGTAACTTCCAGCTGGAGAAGAGTAGGAGTGAGAATATGTGAGAGGAACAACAGTGGAGGCACCAAGGTCAGTGCAGAAGGAAGCGGAGGAGGTGCTCCAGGCGCTGGAGCCGAGATGTCCCTGCAGCCCGTGGTGAGGGCCACGGTGAGGCAGCTGTGCCCCTGCAGCCCATGGGGGTCCACGGGGGATGCAGAGATCCACTCACAGCCCGTGGGGGAGGTGCCCACGCCAGAGACGCTGGGTACCGGGATGCTGTGGTCTGGCAGGAGTCCCAGTGCAGAGAGAGGCCTTGCTTCCAGGCTGGAGCAGCCGTCCTTGGAGGATTGCACCCTGTGGCAGAGTGACCCACGCCACAGCAGTTTTGGGAGGACTGTCTGCCCATGGAATGGACTCACGCTGCAGCAGTTTTGGGAGTGCTGCTGCTCGTGAGAGTGGACCCATGCTGGAGGAGTTCACGGAGAACTGTCTCCCGTGGGAGGGACCCCACGGTGCTGCAGGGAAATGACTCCTCTCCCTGAGCAGCGGAAAGAAGATCTTGGGTGATGAACTGACCAAAAACCCTCACCCCGCCTCCCTGCACCATCAGTGGGAAGGAGGCAAGGGTGGGGAGGAGAAAACAGTGTCTTTAAGGGCTTATTTTGCTTCTCATTCTCCTGCTCTGATCTTGTTAGTAATAAATTCACTTTATATCATTAAGTTAAGCCTGTTTTGCCCTTGAAGTGTTTTCTCTCAGTCCTTATCTCAACTCATGATGCCTTTGTTAAATTTTCTCTTCTCTGTCCCGCTGCAGGCCAGGGGAGGGTGAGTGAGTGGGTTTTTTCATGGGTGCCTGGCATTTGGCACTCATTTGGCCCCATGTGTCAAACCATGACAGGCACTTGGGGACATGGTTTAGTGATGGACTTGGCAGCACTGGATAAATGGTTGGACTTGATCTTATATGTCTTTTCCAACCTGAATGACTCTACGATTCCATGAACATTGTTAGAAGTCTATGCGTTCTCTTCCTAAAATCAATTCAGACACACAGACTGATGTGGAAAATTCTCCAGAAAAACAAAAAAACCAACCAAAAATAAAAACCCCACAGAAACCAAACAAAAAATCTACCAACAACAATCTAGAGAAAAGCCTACCAAATGCATCCACGAATTTCATTATAGGGAAGCCAGGTAAGAGCTGTAGAGCACTTTAAGCCTATATTTAGTATACACACAGCACCAACACTCTGATGCCCACCTCATCACAGAAAAGCACCATAAGCAGAATCGAAAGGCAGTCAGTGTTTCCTCCATGGTAACAGGTGGTAATTATTATGGAGACTGATGTTTCTATGCTCCCAAATTTGCTTGCTGATTTTTGTAGGCAGAACGTTTCACCTGTGACAAGCATCAGGTCCATAGGGAAACAGAGAAGGAAAGGCATAGCCAGAACCATCCAGGCAGCAGCCTGAAAGTAATACCTGGTAGTACCAAACTGACCACAGGGTAATGGAGAAAACAAAGAGAAAATGAGAACAAAGGAAAAACTGGTGTTACTGTAGTCCGAATGAGAGCACAATAATGGGATCTTAAGGGAGAGTCTGTATTCCCCAGGCAAAGTACCAGGGAAAAAGTTCCCCCAGACTTTTTGAGGGGCATTAGTTTTTTGCAAGTTTTTGTTGCTCATTTAGTTGTTTTTCTCCTAAAATGCATGTCTTTTTTGCCTTGTCAGCAATTCTATGGCTTGCACACCTTTATAGAGTTTCTTTTCTCGGTTAAGAGGAAAAAAAGTGTTATGCAGAATCTTCTCTAAACTTCAAGCAAAGACTTCTGTGAATCTTGACATATTGTACTTACTAAACATCAGGTATTTTTCTCAATTTCTCTTTCAATTCTATCATTATTGAAATTGTGAAAAACTGAATAACATTTTTTGGTATAGAAATAACAGAATAAATTTTGGAGATTGTCCTTCCTGATTCCCTCCTTTACTCTCTTGTTTGGTTAATGAGGTGGAAGATAACACAACTGATAAAAGACTGAATAGCTGAATGAATTTGTTGAATAGATATAGGGAATCTAATTTCAATACAAAGAATAAAAATATAGTTGAAGTAACCTTTTGATATACATTTTTCAAGCTAGCCAAAAAGAAATA